>JAMAGZ010000134.1:0-73259 GCA_023626575.1 Penicillium sp. PF1803
AGTGATACCGCTAACCTAGGTATTTATATATAAATTCGATAGAAATAGGTTCCTCGTTAAGTATAAAGCTAGAATCTACGTCCGCGGAGATCTGCAGAAAATCACTACTGATAAAAAATACTTAGTAACTCTAGCTATTAGAATAGCTCGATTACTCTTTGCTCTTACTACCTAATTTAATCTCGATTCACACTAATGTGATACTGTTAACGCCTTCCTTAACGCTATACTAAAGGAGGATATATATATTAAATTACCCCCTAGCATGTTTCCTAAGGGCCGAAGGTGCTAGAAGCTCCTAAGGGCTCTATATAGTCTACGAAGATCACTAAGGTTATAGTAGGAAGAAGCTACACGAGTACTACTATCGTTAGGTTTTAGAGTAGTGTAAGAAGACCTTTACTTATTCGTTAGAGGAGACATTCTCCTTATCTTCTATGTGGATAATATTCTTATCTTTAATCCACCTAATGTAAGATAAGACGCCGAAGTTATTAGAAGGGAGCTCGGTAAGGCTTAGGAGTTAAGAGATATAGGCGAAGCGTAGTGGTTCCTAGGGATTCGTATTATTAGGGATCGTTCTAAAGGATATTTATGGCTATGCTAGGATACCTATATCTCCGTAATAGCTACTCGCTACTATTTAGCCTAACATCCTCGACTCGAGACTATCCTATAGTCTATTATGAATCTCAAACCTTATAACGGCCAAGCTTCCGAAAGTCATCGTCACGAGTATATAAGTAAGGTTAGATTAGCTCAGTTTCCTATAACTATCACCCGGCCTGATGTAGTAAAAGCAACCGCATACCTCGCTTAATTCCTATCGAATCCTAGCCCTAAGTACCTACATGCGATTAATCAGGTGATTATTTACCTGAATTCGACTAAAACCCTTATAATTTACTACCGAAAGCAAACGATTCCGCCGTCTATTCAAATCATGAGTAACGCATCGTATAGAGATAATCACGATCGAAAGAGCTCTGCGGGATATCTTTGTATGATATTCGGTGGTCCGGTGGATTAGAAGGCTTCAAAGCAGAAGACTATAACCACTAGCACCACTGAAGCTAAGCTACTCGCCCTGTCCGAAGCTAGCAAATCGTTGTCAATGTGGAAGAGACTCTTTGACACTATTCGATTCGATCCTGGTCACCCTATCACCCTGAAGTGTGACAATCAGCAGACCATCTCTCTTTTAACTAAGGAATCTCCTTAACTACGCACTAAGCTTCGACATGTGGATATCCACCACCACTGGCTTCGTCAGGAAGTATAAGTAGGAAGGATTCCGGTCGAATGGATGAAGACTGCTGACATGGTAGCCGATGGGCTCACAAAGATCCTCCCTCGCCAGAAGCATGCCGAATTCGTGCGAATGCTAGGCATGGAGGATATTGGCACCCTACTGAAGGATTTAGGCGAGGACTAGTGAGTTCTACCAGCAAGCTTCGTGATCTCCCCTCCCCTTACTGAGGGGGTGTGTCAACCCCAATGGGTTGCTCCTCGTACCGCAATAAGCGGGATACATCATGACAAGCTCACGCTTACCCAAAGCAACACTTTTGTATGGCGATCACCAGCCATTTCTGTTGAGATTAGGCACCAGGATTTTCAACATCCTGAGGACCTCGGTTATACTGTAAGCTCAGGAGTATTTCAACCCCCCTGGGCACCCCCATTGCATGTACCGAATCAATCATCTTTTAATTCAATCAAATCTCCCCTTTGATTCCGTTGCTCTGATAAGCCATCCAAGTACTCCGTAGCTGTCACAAAGTTGATATATCATCTCAGAATATCGTCCAATAACATCTGGGGGCCCACGTACTGATCACCAGCCATGATCACGAGGGTCTTATTAGCCACACCCTTTTCCTGAAGGATCCCCAAGATAGTGGCAAGCCAGTTATCCACAAAGCCGACGGCATTCAGGTAGCGATTCAAGTCCTCATTTTGTCCCTTCAATGAGCCAAGAATTTGGTCATAGACATCTCCCGGCAGCCCCCAAGGATGATGTGTAGTTCCCGTCAAATGTGTCAAAAAGAGAAGTTCATGATCGCGCTCCGCATCGTCAGTAGCATCTCGGATATAGTCCTCAAGCTCGGTATCGGCATAGCCATAATAGTTCACCTCCTCGCCTTTTGGCGGGTACTTGGCATTAGGACCTTCGATAATCTCTTTGGTTTTCTTGTCCTTGAACCCCAGAACAGGAGTTAATTTGTCTTGGTTGTCATAACCCTCGGTGACAGACTGCATCCACATTGAATGCCATGGCCACTTGGTGAAGTCATCAGTCTCTTTGCTGATACCGGGCTGATGGGTGAGCATGTAGAAAACGTGAGGCAAGCAGGGCTGGTAAATATGGTGCTCTCACTCGCGGTTGAAATCGGCCACCAATGGGGTCACGCCGCAGAGGGTACCCGTTAAGCTTTTCAGCGTGTAAGTGAACGTTGTATAGGCGTTCTTTGCATTGAAACCACCGTAGATCTTTCTTCTGGAATCTTCGTTGTCCTCAGAGTTGAAACCCGTCGAGGTGCCAGTGAGATACTCGGCTGTGGGGGTCCAGTTTGTGATGAGCTGCAGGACATCTTCAGGAATGACATTATCCTTCCAAGAATCTGCAATGCGCTCAAACATGAAGGAGTCCTTCCGCAGATGGAAGATGTCTGCTCTCGCACTTTCGAGCTTGAGCAGAACCACATGTTTGATCTTGACACTACCGTCAGCCAATGCCTTTCGGATTGGCTCAAGGACGGGCTGATCAAGGTTAGAAATATGAAGTGGGGCCATGTCGGCGTTATAATGAAGAGCAAACGGATCAAACTTGTCCCAATCCCCGAATCCGGGGACTTGACCACTCGGCATCCATCCGAATGATGGTGGTGGGTGTAAAGACGAGGCCGACGTCAAATAATCATATTCACGAGGGATTCCTCCGATTTCAATGTGTGAGCCCCCATGACCACCTTCGAACAAAGAGGCCACAGACAATGTGCCTGAAAGAAACCAGTACATTGAATCCGAAGGTCGGCATAGGTGAAGCACAACGAATAGACAGAAAGTGAGAAGCATGAGCGCAGAAGCGCGGGGCAAATAAAGTTAAAAGACCATCAATAAAGTTTATGTGCTGCATGGGAAAGGGTAGTTGAGCACATGGCCACATACCTAAACGGGACCACCACCAGCACGTCGAGCGCCATGCGGCTTCGGGACCGGGTGTGGCTTTTTTAACAAAGACTCGTAGGAGCAGTAAAATGACCACATCGTGAAAATAAAAGGTGATTCCCCACGCGAATAACTTGCTAGGAGGGAGAGAATGAAGGTGGGCGTAGAGATGTATGAATTTGGCACAGAACAGAGACCAGAATGCAAGGGCGTAAAAATAGCAACGAGAGAAATTCCAGAAGACTTCCAGGGTCCGGCCGGGCGACTGATAAACCTGATGGATATGGTTGGTCAGGGAAGAGAAGACGGTGCCAACCACTTTCACCATTTTCTCTAACATCTATACCAGGTCTTCGTCTCCAGGATACCACTGCATGGTAGATAGCAGAGAAAAGGAGTCAAGAAATCAGCTCGATAGACAAAAGGGGAGAAGATTAATTACTCGCGTGCTTAGGGTATCGTTTTCATTTATTAAATGCGAGGGTCCATCTCGTTTGACCGTTTAATAAGGGCTGATAACGGAGTTGGATCCCATCTTGCCAAGAAGCCAAGGTAAGGTGGCTAGCAAGGCTGAAGGCGTGATTACGATCCCTGAGACCGAAGGATCCATTTTGGTTCACTCGGGAGGGGTCCGTTGGACCGAGAATGACTATTTTGGTTGGATTCCACTTCTTTTTGAGCCGCTGACCGACTCGTATATTCCGCCCATTCAGCCTCAAGCTCGGTAACCCGAGAATCAGCCTCGGCAGGATATTATCACCGGTCTGTACGGTGTTCCGCCCCTCATCAAAATCCATGATCGGGAGGGCACCGTAAAATGGAAGTTTGAACGTGACGGTGTCCATCAGGAGCTTCCACCAGCCCTGCAGCGCTCCTTGTATGCCTTTGCTAACGACGCAACCGAACTCAAATGGTTGCGTGGAGGCACGGTTGTCGCAGCTATCTATAGTGATCTCGCACTGGTCATCAATCATACCCCGGATGATCCAATGACAGGCAAGAAAATCACTTTTGTGGTCTGCAGAGATAATGAATTTCTGTGGAATGCGCATAGCGTGGAACCGTTACCAGGGGATCTGCTAGCCGTCGCGACCACGGGGCAGCGTCCCTGGGATGGCATTCTTGTGTATAACGCTAGCACGGCGAATCCACTGGTCGATGAGCCGCCGGTGCTGCAGAACATCACTGGCCTTCGAGCCATATATGCCATGATCTGGGATGAGCAGGCCCAAATGCTGTGGGCCTGTTGAACGGACGTTGCAGCTGATGGGTCCGATGCTGTTCCAGCACAGGAGTCATTCAAGGCTATCCATTCGATGCGTCAACGAGTCAGCTTCGTAAATACGATACCTACAATTTCAGAATGGAAAAGGCATATGACATTGACACAGAATGGGGCACGGGGTATTCCTGGTGGGCTGGACCTCACGACCTAGTGCCTGTTCCAAATCAACGCAAATTCCTCATGTCGAATGATCGGGGGTTGTTTGAAATTGATATCGAGAAAGGCGAGTTTGTCGCTGAGTTTGAAGCGGTGATAGAGAAGTACATGAAGGGGTTTGAAGTCACCACGGATGATCGTCATGGATATAATCCTGAGGGGGAATGGGAGGAGCTGCCCGAGTCAGACTTGAAAAGCTGCAACCTTGCTCCGGATGGGAATTTCATCTATGTGCAGTCACTCTGGAAAAGTTCCGAGGTTTCATACCAGTTTGGTGGTAAATGGACAGCGCAAGAAGATCAATATCGGTGATGAAGTCTATCGATCGAGGTGGTATGGAGATATTGACGGCTGGCCGAAGCCCAAGTGAGGAACAGGTCTTTGATCCAGGCTGAAATGTGTAACGAATGTCATTTGCCACTTGCATGATAATTGCATCCACATAGTCGAACTATGATTTCCTTCCAATCTGTCATGCAAAAACACTTGCCAGAAATCGGGCATTTAAGTTAGGCTGAGGCTAATCGCACGCCAACTTGTGCTGTTTCACGACAGACTATCCCATTTTCGGATATAGTGGAGAATAGGTACACTGGATCCTTGATATCCAGACTGTAGAAACGGTATTACAGTGTAAATGTATATGCTTTTAGTTTTCCTTTTATAAAACTCTTTCTACATGTCCTTTGAACTGTCTTTCTTAATAACTAAATTAAAAGGCTTAGTAGGTATTATGAGGATATCTAGGTACTAGATGTACCTGTAATCCATCATATCCGAAGTGGAATAGTCTGTCGTGCGAAAGCACAAGTTGGCGTGCGATTAGCCTCAGCCTTAATTTAAGCGCTACGTACAACAGAAAGATGCAGTAATTTCTGGAAGGTATCTATTTCATGGGCTATTTACGTAATTCATGTATGTGCCCAGTCGCTTGCATGTCATTATATTGAGAAACAATTCGTGTTCAATTTGAACCCGATGCTTTACAGTTTCACCTGGTTCCGATCCTGAGGTCCAGAGCAGCAAGATGGTTCTGGGTGCTGGGTGGACTGGTTGAACGACTGCGACGACTGCGGAACGTCCAGGGCCGGGTTCTTGGTGAAGAAACCATCTGGTTTGAGCATGACACTGACACGCTCCACGGGCATCACAGGGAAATCCTCAATGCGGGGATTGTGGGTGAGACCGAATGCTGCAGAATTTGTGAGTCAATATCCTAGTATGACCGGAATCATTTTATAGTAACTTACTGTGCCAGAGAACGAGATCTTCATCCTCCACATTATCGTTTCGTGCGGCCCACACTTCAACTCCCTCGGATTTCTTGCTCTGGTTGGTGAACTCGCCGGCAGCGAAGAGTTCATCGTCTTGGTACTTGGTCACCCAGATAGGGCGCGTGGCAAACTGCGCACGCTTCGCGCTGAAGGACTTAGGATGGGCCAAAATCATCTGGCTTGGACTAGTCTGCAGCTTATACGCGATGGGGTGGTGGGTGACTGGGTTGATGATGTTGTCGTTGCGGATCTTGAACACACGGTGCTTTTCAACGCTGGTGAATGCACTGCCGCTTCGCTTGATGACATTCTTCTCGGTGGTGTATCCGACCAGCCAAGGGTTTGAGTCATCCTCGGGCATTGGCACGCTATCCTCGTAATAGATGGTGTTCTTGTATCCATCCAGAGCAGGATCAATTCGCAGAGAGAACATGTGTTGGTGGTTAGGAGCCATCACTCCTGGTCCGACGTTGGTGCCCCATGGTACGGTCTGGCCGTCGGTATTATCAAAAGGAACAGTTGATAGAATACCCGTCGCACGAACCTCAAGCTCGATGTTTGCAGCTTGGTCGAGGATAAAGGCGAAGATATACTCATAATTGGCCACAGTACAGATCATCTGCACCACGAGCTGTCGGTTGCGAACGACGGTTGCAGCACCACTGCGGTAGTTGGTATGCTTATGCTGCAGACCGTTATCCTGCTCGTGCATGCAAATCACATTTTTGAGTTGAATGGGTTCACCCTTTGCGTCGGTGCGGAAACCATCGAAATATTTAATGTGACCAAGGCAGTCACAGCCAAGAGAGAGCTGGTTTGCCGTAATACCAAAGCCAACGTCACCAACATCAAAGGCTTGCTTACGGTGGTACGGGGCACGAGGGTCTGACAGCGTTAGCTATGGGTCACTCTAGGTGCAGTGCAAGATCATGCAAAGACTTACCGCCATAGGGAACAGTCATCTCTGAGAACGACAAGCGATAGAAGGTGTTGCGGCCGTCGTAGGTCACATTGTGCAGGACCAAGCCCTCCCGGTTGTTGAACCCAACACGGAAGCGCCATTTCTGCCATGAGACTGCATTTCCAATGACATTGAAGGAAGCACCCTCCGGCTGTTGCACAATATATGGCTTCAGATCCGTGCGCAGTGGCTCATCAAGCAGGTCGTGAGCGTACTGGACTGCAGGCACCTGCTTCCACGGCTGAGTCTCCGTAGTCTGGGAATCAGCTCCGCCGGGGAGGTAATCCATGCGCACCAATTCATGAGTGATGCCATCGAAAACGGGAGAGAATTTGCAAGGAATGGAGTATTGGTTGTTTTGTGGGTGGTCAACGACCACAATATACATATAGCATTGGAACAACCGTCGGGATTCCTTAGCATCCTCTGTACCATAGATCCAGGGGTCCAAGCAAACCGACATCCCCGCTGGAAGCTTGAGCTTCTCGATCTCTGCCTGAACAGCTGGATGGCTCAGGCAAATGGTTTCAATCTCCATCATCTCGTCAATATCCAGAGGGCCCTGCACTTCCTTAGGGAGTTCCTTCATTGACACAACGGACTTGGTGTCCGCGTTCAGAATGGCCTTAAAGAACGAGCCATTGTCAAGACGATGGAACATAGCCATCAACAAACGCGCCGGCTTACGAGGGCGCGGCTTGCCGAGTCGCTCAGCCTCGAGATAGGGGATGGTCTCATGCTTGGTGGGTTCTTGAAGATCAATGCGCTTGTACCGCAACTTGACACCGGGGAAAGCGGCCTCCAGAATGCGAACAGCCAACTGGATCTCCCCAGGGGTGATAGGATCAAAGGGGTGAAGAGAAGTCATGATGGCGACGAGGTTTGATAATCTAGTAGAGGCCAAAAGGCGACATTGAAGCGTTTTATGTGGTTCTCCAGACCCTAGGCCCCCCAGATGTGACCATCCTCTTTTTGGCAAATCTTTCGACCAGGCGGGGTTTGTCTGTTTTGTCCGATGATTCGCTCAGGCTGATCCACTCGGGCGCATCTTTGCCTGTAAATGGTTTAGCGGGTAAAAATTGGCAGGGGAAGCCCCAATTCGAAGCCTGGAGGCCTGATAAACCAGACTGATCCTATTGGCCTGGTGAGATTACGCAGTCTCCGACTCTTCCCAGAGTTTTTGGAGTAACCTTAGCTCACAGCTCGTATCGACTCGGCAGACGCGTGGTGAATTATCAATCATTGATCGACCGAGCGTAAGTTTAGCTGCATGAGGTATAACGATCCATCGAAGCTTTATCTGTGCACGCTTAGCTCTTGGTATTTTGAAAAATAATTGCGGGCTGCTATGACAAATAAGAGCGGATCAATGGTAGCGATATATATTCTCCCCGACAAAAAGAGCAGCGGACCACACTCGCTCACCTTCCACTTCATGCAGTACTTCACAGGTCTAAAGTATATTATTCCAGGAGATGGGCTTTCTCGAATTTAAACATTTATTTTACATCTAAAACTTGCAACAATTTGACTATTCAATCCATGCCATAAGGGTCTATCATGAATACCTGCGTATGGAAAGATTGCGATGAACATCGGAGACCTGTGTCGGAAGCTAATGCTACCTACTGGGCTGTAATTATTCCACACGATTAGCTCCTGATTCCAAAAAAAAAAATTGCCCGACCCAATCAATTGCATCTATAGTATGTGCAGGATTACCTTGCAAAGCCCATGTTCTGGCAAAGGGAAGATAGGTATTTCGTCATCGCATCGTGTCCGCTGGAATGTCCCGCGCAGGGGGGGCTTCCACTACCAGGGAAGTGCATTTTCCATCGGCTTCTGAAAGTAAACTTTGGTTTGTTCTTGCCCAGTTAGGGTCAGCTCTCGGGTTTCTTGGTTTCATAATTGATAGAAAATTTATTTGATCGCTGCTCTGAGTATTTTCTTTTTCTTATAGAAATCATTGAGGGATGAATAGTGTAGTTGTGTTGTTGGCCCTTGATCCAGCGATTCCAGCCACCTACAGGAGCCAAGGTGGGATGGAATTCAGGGTTGCTACTGTCCATATCAGATCCCCTTCCTAGAAGCAACGCGAAAGGAACATTCCTGATCTTCAATGTGCTAGACGTTTTCGCGTCAAGATATAAAAACTGGTCGCGTCTCCTGTCGCGTGTCAGCCTGTAGATTCTAAACCCGACGACGACAACAAAACGCCGACGAGCTTTTCGACCATGTTTTAGTAGACTTCACGGCTAGCGACAAACCAAAAACTCTCTACTATAGTACGCAGCACGCAATTGATCCAAGTGATCACCCAATTATCACTACCTTCTCTCGTTCAAGTGACCAAAAAGCCAGTTCTTTCACCTCCTTGAGATTCAAATGCGCTGGAGCATCTCCATACCGCTTCTTGCGGCTATAGGAGCAGATTATGCCTTCGCATCTCATCACCATCACGAAAGACATGACCATCTCCATCTCAAGCCTCATACCCCGAAATTAGAGCCGAGGGATGTTGACTGGCTGGACCGCATCCCAGCGGACATGAAGGCAGAGATTCGCACTACCACTACCACGACCACAGTCTTCGAGGACTGTCCATCCACCATCACTATCGAGCCCGCCACAACCACAATCCTTGCCGAATTAATACATGTCCCAACAAATGGAGTAGCGGTTCCAGCGCCTGCAGTGATCGAACCGTCTAAACCTGAGTGGGTCAACTCGATTTCCACCAACTCGATGCCAACGGACTCGATGGTGACAAACTCGAAGTCGACCAACTCAATGCCCAGTGAAACTGTTTCTACTCCTACCCATGTCGCAAAGCCTGGTCCGGCACTAGATGAACAAATAACTACCATCGATATGACTACGACAGTAACAAAGCTTCAAACTGTCGATGCAAGCACCAAGATCAGCAGTATGGCCCCTTCCTCGGCGACTACCACCTCCGTCGAAACAAAATCAAACGCTATGCCACCTGCGTCTCCAGTACCTACAGCTCCTGCAAATATCGATGCACCCCCAGCTCTGGGTCTTCTTCCTGCGCTCCCACAACTCCCACAGGTAATCGAAGACGCACCGAAGGATGTTGTCTCAGAACTCCCGCTTTCTGACCTTCCAACTTTACCATTGGGCCAAATCCTGAATCCCAACGAACCTTCAGTACCAGCCAACCTTGACTGGACCGCTATTCCTAAATATGGAGACTTTGCGATCGACCGCTTCGGTGGCCGCAGTAAGCCGTCGGGGACGCAGATTAAGTACCACGGCAACGTCGGCATTCCCTGGGGAAGCAATGTTATCTCCGTAAGTCCGACCGAGGCACACCAATACAAGTACGTGGTGCAATTCAATGGTGCAAACACCGAGCCTTGGACCATCACGATTTGGAACAAGGTTGGACCCGATGGCAAAATGGACGGGTGGTATGGGCACTCTGCATTGACGTTTGTTCTCGCGCCCGGTGAGACACGGTATGTCGCCTTTGATGAAGATTCCGAGGGTGCGTGGGGTGCAGCGCCTGGAACCAATGGTCTGCCGGTGGATAACTGGGGTGGATTTACGTCTACCTGGGGAGAATTCTCGTTCGGAGATGCGGAGAATGATGGCTGGTCTGGTTGGGATGTTTCGGCTATTCAGGCGCAGCTCGCGCATCAAGATGTGCAGGGCATGCGGATTTGCATGGTTGATGGGAGGGGGTGCTCTATCATTACGCCTCAGGCTAAGAAGGTGGTTGATGCGTATACGGAGTCTGAGCGACATCATGATGGTATTGGTGGCGCGGCTTCACCTGGGCCTGTGAGGTTGGTGGTCGATATTGATTACCAGGAGTAATAATAATGTCTAGTTATTAATGTATAAACGGAACATGGGTGTTGTTCTTTGTGGAAATTTCATTTTATACACGAGTTTCCTTGCTCCACATCCGTCCTTGGAAGTTCCCCCCGGCTGTTCTCACGATACTTCAAGTCTAGGACATGGAGGGGATGTTGATAGTGTCAATAGTCCAGACCTTGCCGTTTTGGCTCGACTTCAGTCCAGTGTAGGTAGCGCTCTGAGCAGTGGCAATGGTGCTACCGAATGTGGTATCGGCAGAAGCGAGGGTGATGGTCGTGTTGAGGTACTTCTGGGCAGCGATAGTGCCAGTGCAGTCACTGTCGCACTCGGTTCCGGTACCGTATCTATTAAGATTCAGTATGTGTGAGAATGGAGAAACTCTTTCATTGTTACTTACCCGGTCATGTATGGGCCAGAGGCACGCGAATAGGTTGAAAGGAGAGCTCCAGTCACAGCGTTGGTGACAGTCCTGCATAATGTTAACATCTCGACAAGTTTCCGTCTCCACTATGCAACATACTGCTTCCAGGTCTGCCCGTCACTCTCCAGATTGTATTCAATTCGAACCTTGTCAGTTCCACTGACAGGGCTCGCAAGGCCATCCAGCTGACCGAAATATCCGAACACACTTGCGCGGACACACCACTGACCAGTGAGGGCGCCACACCAGGAGTTATCAGGCCAGCTTTCCAAGGTAGTCTGGATCAAGTCTCCAGTACCGTTGGACATGCCCGGCCAAAGGAACAGCTCGCCATTTTGAGTGGAAGGAGCAGCACCGGGGATGATGGTGGTCACGGCGTTGATAATCGTCGACTTGGACGGGCCCAAGGAAACGCTGCCTCCCCAGCTATCACGCTTGGTATGTGTAGTGGGCGAGCCGAAAAGCGCAGCACTAGCAAGGCCTGTGCTGGCAAGGAGAGAAAGAAGGACCTTCATAGTCTATAGGGTTCGATCGTGAAACTGGTTCGTGAGTTAAAGTAGAGCACTGCTAATCCTCATATTTGCCCGTGTGGATTTCTATTATTTATGCAGTTTTTGCAAGCAATTCTTCTTTCCACTTCAGTGGTGGAAACACATAAACTCGTTATGCCCGGGAAATATGAAGGTGTTGTTTCACAGTAAAACACCTTCAGTAAAAGCGCCAGCTAGTTGAAACGGTGGATCCCCGCACCGTCGACACGGTGATTGACGCATTAATTTCTACCAAACGAGAAACGGACAATCCTACCAACGCGGAGAAGTCTCCGGTTTGTGGATCATATTCTTCAACAAGGCTGACGGAGCTTGTCTGAGCTTGTATCCAGCCAGTGGAATCGTGAATAACATGAGATTAAAGGACAAGTAGGGAGGACCCCGTTTTTTAGAGTAATCCAACCCTGTCATCGCTATATACATTCTGGTCTTGCAGAAAAGGAGAGAATCTCCGAAGGCACATCCGAGTCTTGGAGTCTTGCACTGCCCTACCAAGCTTGCCAGGTGGCTATCGGTTGGGACGGCCTTGATTCCTAATTTAGTCCAGATAGTCTCCGTTAGTCTCCTTATGGATGACATCAAAGAGGGGCTTCGCGCTGAACCATCCGGCCAGCGGTGTCCCAACAGTCTTGTATGTGAACGCAGCATCTGCATCATCAATCTTCACCGTCTGTCCACCACGTCCGGTCGCCGCAGCATCGGCAAGTAGTTGGGCATGGCAACATTTCTCCAGACTCACGAACCAGAAAATGGTCTCCTCAATGCTCTTGCCGACAGTGAGAAGGCCGTGGTTCTGCAGGAGCGCAGCTTTCTTATTACCCAGCGCTGTAGCAATATTGTTGCCTTCTTCCTCGGCGAGGACGACGCCGTTAAATTGCTTGTATACCACATGGTCCTATTTCCGACCGTGTTAAGTTTCGATCCATCAGCAGAATTACTTTGAGAGACCACTCACATCATAGAATGCACAGGAATCCTGTGAAATAATATCCAGTGGCCGACCCAGCGAACAGAAGGCGCGCCCATACAGACTGTGGCTGTGAGCTGCGCACAATACGTCCGGCCGAGCAGCGTGAATAGCAGAGTGAATCATGAATGCCGCGGCGTTGAGCATGCGATTCGGTCCTCCATCAATGACCTTACCTGCGTGGTCGACCTGGATCAAATCCGACGCCTTGATCAATGAGAAAGCAGTACCGAAGGGATTGACCCAGAAAGTCGTTGGATCGACTGGGTCGCGAAGAGTGATGTGGCCAGCAACACCTATTGCAATAAACCGTAAGCATCTCCGATTTGTCTTTCACAGGAAAGTGCATCGTCCGTACCCTCATCATATCCATTCTTTCCGAAAATTCTGAACGCCGCAGCCAGGCGACCCTTGAGATACTCTCGCTCCTGCATCTTATCTTCGAACTTCGGCATGCTCGGCATCTGCATCTTGACCTTTGCCTTTTCAGCGCCCGCCGCCTGAGTCGACTGCGGGGCATGAACGGTGACGTTGCTAACAGTCTCGGTTGCTGTCGGGGGAGCCATGGTGAATTATTGCTGAGTGGAAATAGATGAGACTTACTTGCTGTGGTTGCGATAGAAGTTCAGGAGATCAGTTATGAAGTCGTTCAGGCGGGGGTTTGCTGATGATCATTGCAACCAGATTGGACGGAATCCTGCCGAGGTCCTCAGTTCTCCGCAGCAGTTGCTCCACGTCGGGCAGTTCTCCGGTCAGCAATTCAAAGTTTGTGGGGTACTACTGCCCGAGGTTATCGTCTGCTATCCACGAGATGCTAGTAATGATGGTAAGATAGGGTATCACGATTTGAGACCCACTCGGAATTGAGGTTGTGAATCCCGATGTCAGTTGTCCTTCAAGGCGCTTGGACAAAGGAAGGGAATAGCCCTGCGCCCTGCGGGGCAAATAATCACCGAGGAATTCATTTTAGGCGTCGAAGAACCGACAAGACAAGTCGACCAGAAACACGACGAGAAGATATGAAGTTCATTCAATTCAATCGCTGGCTAATGACGCAAATGCATAATTACGATTCATGCTCTCGCTCGCTCTGAAATGATACACGAGTCCTCGGCCACAGGGACTTTGTCGCTCAACCCTCAAAAGGCGGATCAAATACCAACAACGCCGACAACCAAAAGGCATAAGGTCATGATGATTACTAAAAGTCCAGTCACAGCTGCACATTTGGGAGGAATCCCTGTTCGACCTCAGCCATTAGTGCGTCCATAAGCCTTCGGTCAGCGTAGCTTAGATCTTGCGCCTTGACTTGCTGACGAGAGCCGACCAGCGGCTTTAAGTCCGCCTCACAGAGAGTACCAACAGAAGGAAGTTCCCCAGTTTGGAAGTAGTTGCGGATCACTTTTGCGATGCATAATGAGGGAGCGGCGATGGTGGTGTGCTGAGTATCAAATGAATTAGTTCAAGCGCGCTGTTGACCAACCGCAGTAGATCGACTCACTCCTTCAGAGTCTTGCTCGAGTAATACAGACCCGGGGAACTGCTTGGTCATATGTTTTGCGCTGGTTGGGCTTAGCACTCTTGATTTTTTATTGATGTATTGGTCTACGTACCTGTGCAAGGGGGTGACTGGGTCGAGGGTATTTGAGACGAACAGCATTGGGTGTGCCGTAACTCCACCCCATGGACCTGAACATGTCAGCGCTCCCATACCAAGAGCGAAGATTTTCAAAAAAAACCCCTATGCATACCCGTGAACTTGTACTTTGCTTTCGCCTTCCACCCCACACAAGACAAATGGACCTGAGCCCAATAATCTCCCACTGCCCGACTGTCACCCACTAAGCCAGCCCATAGCTCCCGAAACTCATCCAAGGTGAAGCTTGTCATATACTCAGCGTCCGTACATAGAATAGCCGCACTCGCATACAGAGTGTTATCCTGCCCGCTGGCACATTGCGAAGACCACGGCCCTGCTAATTGACACTCACTAGACGGACAAGCCCCGAAATGTCTGCGATACTTGAATTCCGCCAATGTCACTGCGTTCCCTTTCGCAAGCTCGCTCACATGCCCTGCTAGCACATGAAATGCGAGTAAAGGCTGATAAACCGCGACGCGGAGGACGTTCTTTAGATCCGTCCAAGTCACAACTTCCGGACCGCGAGTGGCGGACGCCATCACTGGGAGCGAGGTGTTAAGGAGCTGGTTTTCGATAGTCCAGTAGGCATTGTTAATCATGTCGGATCCCCCTTCTGCGTAGAAGGGACATCCCTCTGGTCCGGCTTCGTGGCAGTACTCGCCGAAGCGATCGAAAATGGCATCAGCGTCCATGACTACATTCGGTCCCCGTCCCTCATAGTACCTGTCCATGTTTACCACGCCATCGAGAACTGCCCGGGAAACTCGGTCAGGGAAAAGTGCGGCAAAAGTTGTGCCCAGGAGAGTCCCGTAAGACCGACCCCAGTACAACAGGGGTTCTCTGTCAACATGCCATTGAGTGCGCCTCAGAATAGCACGCGACTCATCTGGGCCATGCTCCAGATCGTAGGCCTTCTGAGCCAGTTGACCTTGTTTCTCGCGCCATTCGCCATGGCGCTCGATTATAGTGATCATATCCCGAGCAACCAGCGTAGTGCTCACGTACTCCATCATAACTTCATCGCCCTGCGCACCATCAGTAGTCATCTCGTAAACAGAGCATCCAGAGTTCAGCGCATGCGTCCGTAGCCAGTTTTTCTCCAAGGAATCCGGGCCACTACCCAGCATCCCCTCGGCATCAACTTGCAACTCCCAATTCCGTTGAGAAGTCGAGTCGGGAAAACACGTTATTGCCGGCGTAGTAGACCCAACTCCTCTAGGATCAAAGCCGATGATATCGAAGTACTTATCGCTCGCGTTGAGTGGGACTGTACTCGGGTCATTCTCCGAGTCGACGATAGTCTGTAAATTCCGACCTGATAAGAATGCCTGTAGAGTTCCGGGACCGCCGGGGCCACCTGATAACATTAGCTACCCGTTTCTCAAGATAGACGCTATCGGTCTTACCAGGGTTGATTAACATAGCTCCCCCGTAACGAGGATCATCGATGGGCACTTTGGCTGGAATCCGAACTACTGCCAGAGCGAATGTTCGCCCTTGCGTGGTATCGGTCCGATTGTAGTCCATCGGCACTTCTAGCCGGGTACATTGGAATCCATCTCCACAATCATGGTACTCCAATGATTTGGAGGGAGTGATGTGCTCCCAGCTAAAGGGGTTTGAAGCGGGCGTTATCGTCGGTGTTGACACTGGAACCGAGTCTCTCCTCGGAGCTGGTAGAGTCCACCATAGGAGACACAACATCCCAACGAGAAGATAGACCAAAGAGGCACCTTTCTTCTCTCGTGGCACCCTCCAAGAACGGACAAACGGCCTCGGGTCATTTGCTTTGCAGTCCTCCATGACCCACCAGATAGCAAGAAATACCCCTCGTGGGTATATTTACCGAATCCCAAAGCTTTTCAAGGCTCACCAAGCAAGCTCAAGCTCAGTATACCACGAACAGCCTCGATGGAGAAAAAAACCCGCAGGGTCAAGATAGAAGAGAAAATTATCAGATAAGAAACCAAGACCCAATTTGACGGTCTGAACCATGGCTAGCCGATCGCAGGATCCGCGGGGGTGGGGAGCATTGGGCCAGCAAGGCCTATCACACGCTGAGAATATGGCGGTCGGGAGCTGATCGATCACGATGCTCCATTCACGCCCTGCGCATTTGGTTGGGGCCCTTCTCATTGGTGCTGTATTTTTCTTCACTGCATATGGGGCATGCAGAGGGGAAAAGGCAACCCTCTACTGCTGAGAAATTAGTGCTTGCTAGTTATTGGGTGAGCTGACTAGCTGCGCTCCAGCGGGCTGCATGGTCGGCCAGTAGTTGCTGGTGAGGCCCCGTAGCTTGCCTTTTCGGTAGAGTTAGCATCGCGAGCCTGAAGATCGGCGAAAGACATTATGCACAGAGTCTTTGCCTGAGGATTATTGTCGGCGCTGATTCTGGTAGGGCTGCGATCAGCCTTGACGCCTATTTCACTGGGTATTCAGCGACTGCTCCAGCATCAGAGATCAGAAGTGGATGCATTAATCGCGGTAACAAAGGCCCAGTATGTGATACCACGATAGACTTTCTGGTAACTAGACAAGAAATCCATAATGGTTAAAAATCAATAGTCTTGCATGGTAGCGATAGACTCAATACCTTCTGACAGATTGAACACTATCAACCCTGGGTCCTTAGGTCATAACATGTATGCTGGATCGGTTTAGGGGGTGGAGAGCTTCAGGCGATCACAACAGGCTGCATAGCCGAGTTCTAGTTATACAAGTGATGCATCAAGAATTCTTGTTCCAACCATCTTGAAATTCAGGCTCAGTGATGAGACTAAGAAGGATTCCATTTCGTTCATGAATCACTAATCATATATTGAGAGAATAGAGAAATGCGCGTACGTTTCTCGTGGCCGGTCATGTAACATGCTAGCTTGAGATAAAATCCATTGTCAGTCCAGCCGATAACCTACCTGTATCTGATGAAACGTCATAAGATATTCTATCCTAATTCAAGTCCAGCACAAATGGACCGGCCACCGTGAAGGCCGGAGTCTGTCCCCAGACTCAATGATTCCCGCATCAGTCTTCCCGACTTCGCTTGCGCGGCACCGAGAACAAGGCATTATCCGCGCCTTTGTCCTTTGGTGTATCCGGAGAATTGTTCTCAACAGCTTCCAGATATGCCACGAAGGATGCCAACGAGTTGAAGTCTTTCCAGTCCTTCCGCGCCCTCCTCCTGATAGCAGGCGAAGCGCGGTCGTATAAGTGCCTGAGCTCATCCCAACCGGGTCTCCGATAATGTGGCGCAAACTGCTGGAGCCACAAAGCAAAGTCTCGAATCCTCTGGTTCTCTCTCTGATTTGTGCGGATATACCGAGTGGCTGCTTCCTCGGGTGCGAAGCTCTGTGCAGACTGGTTGATGATGAAGACGCAGACGTCGAACCATGTCATCTGGGGATGCTTGCCTGCGTACGCGTTCCATTCTCCCCTCAGGCTAGGGGCAATATAGCGTCGACCAGCGGCTACCTTTCGATCCTCGGTGTAGTAGTTTGGGTATTTTCTGAAGTGTGCCTCCAGACTGCCGATGAAGTTCCGGCAGGCCCACCAGTCTCTGCCATCAGTGCTTTTGAGAAGAGGCTCTGGTGGGGATGGTGATGACATTCTGCGAGGCACCGATTTGCGCGCAGTTGGAGACGTCGGGGCATTCACTGGCCGGGCTGGTAAATTACCAGGAGAGGTTTGCGAGCGGACACCGGAGCCAGCCAGTGGCTTGGGAGCCTGCTGATTGTTGCCCGGAGTTCGTTCTGCACGAGGAGGGGATCGGCCCCTGGGGGCGGTGGGTGGTGATCGCTGGGATGTCTGAACACCGGTTGGGGCGTCCCGAGGAACGGGATTCCAGCCGCGGCTAGTCATGGATTGGCTCCGGGGAGGTTGCTCCTTTTTCAGCTCTGCCTGTCGCTGCGGAAGGGTGTCCTCGATATCCTGCAGGTAAACAACATACTCATCATAGGTTTTGAAGTATGAAAGTGGGCGATGTGCCCGGTTTCGGATGGATGGGACAACCCCCTTTTTCAAGAAGCCCATTCGATCTTGGAGACTGACTTCAGCTTTGAAGAAAAGGGACAGGCCTTGCAGCCGTTTCGAGAATGATTGGACAGTTTCGCCCAGCGTCTGTTCGCTATTCTTATATTGCTCGAAGACCGTCGTGGAAACAACGTCGGCTGCGTCCCGTGACACCCCGTTTAACATGGAACCGTTATCCCGGGCTTGCGGCGAGGGCCAGGCTGGTTGGGATTTTTGATTCACCGGCGTGGTGTTCTGAGCTGGCGGCGGTTGCGTTGCAGCCGGAGTCTGGGCCTTCACGGCGTTCGGTGTTGGGGTTGGCGTTGGCGTTTGGGGTGTTGCTTTGAGACGAGGTTGCTCGAAAGACCTTTTCACCACCTCCTTGAGTAGGAATGCGCGGAAACCCTGCCAGGTCTCGTTGCGATCCTCGAGGGCATACCAAGCTTCCCGCTGGGTAGAGGCAAGGTGTTGTAAGCCAAGCTTGACCTGCCGATATCCCCGCTCCTTGCTGTAATATTGGGGTGCCTTGGAGAAGTGGGCTTCGAGAGCAGACACAAAATCCGTGTATTCGTCCCGGCTCCGTCCTTGATATAGCGGCAAGTTCGCTAGCGTGGGGTCGGCAGGGGCGCCCGGCGTGCGTGGACGGTCGAACCATGGACGCTGCTGCTGCGGCGGCGGCGGTAGGTTTTGCTGTGCTTTCTGTTGCTGCCCCTTCTGCTGCTGTTCCTTTAGCTGCTGTGCCCTTAGCTGCTGCTGCTGCTGCTCCTGTAGTTTCTGTTGCTGTTGCTGCTGTTGATGTTGCTGCTGCCGCTTTAAGGTCTCGGGAGATGATGTTGAAACCGGAGTAGGCGTATTCTGAGCCTGCCCATTCGAAGCCTGGGTGAGTGCCCTCGGCGTCTGAGGTTGTTGAACTGGAGCGGGCAGAGACGCGACAGAAGGTCGACTGACAGCAGGCGAGGCCGCTCCTGGTGCGTTGTTTCCCTGGTTTGGCGAATTCGCTAGCGTCTGCGTCTGCGGCTGCGGGGGCGGCGGTGGAGGTGGAAGGCTTGCGACCTGAGGACTGGTCAACGTAGACGTAGACGAGGGCGGAGCTGGGCTGGTCTTTGGGGAGGCCGAGGCAGCTGCGATGCTGTTGTAACGGTGGCGGGAAGCTTCCAAAAGCTGCTGTTCCACCAAAATTTGTTCCTGCAACTCAGCGACCTGTCTCTGCTTCTTCAATTCCTCCAATTCTCTTGTCATGCGTCGGATTTGGGCGTCGAGAGGGGATTCGCTTTCGCTCGAGGCTTGTTCAATCTTTAGTCGTTTTCGAGCTGCCTCTAGGCGGAGTTGATCGTCCGGAGAGCTGCTCTTAGCCATGTTGGGCCCGTGGAATGGGGTAGACGGGCCCTCCGACATGCTTGGGAGGTTTCGTGTGGGGTCTTCTCGAATATATGGGGTAGGAATAGCATGTATTCCAAAGGTAATGAGGGGGGTGTAAGCGGATGAAATACGATCGACGAGGAGTTCTCATCTCCATTCTGTTAGTGTGCTAATTGCCAAAGCGGTCGCGGAATTGTGCAGTTGCGTGGGCGGTGGAGAATTGAAGCATGTGAGCTGTCACTGGTTGTCCCGCGTCTGGCTCAATGGCGGTGTACGGAGTATTGATCGCAGAACACGGGCAAGATTATCATAGCCCTCTAGTGTTCCTCATCCAATTGAATCTTTTTTTAAGATTTACAAGGGAGCTATAACCCCATCTTCAACTCAAGGAAGTATAAGTCCTCGTCTAACCTAAATCATGTTTTCTGGCCCTGAAGGGTGTGTAGTATTACGGCCTGATCGTACTGATAGCTGTAGCTAGCTAGTCATATCCGTGAGAATGAAATATGAACAGTATCTAGCCGATATTTCTGTAGCGCCCCAACAAACGGGAGGCAGGAAGCAAGATTCTGGATGATCGGTACAAACAAAGTTACTCGTCCCTGCGTCCAGAAGGTGCATGAGAATAATTCAGCGTAGTAGGATAGAAGAAAGCCCAGTTGCATCATTCAATCATCATCACATATCTCGCGTAAGTCTGTTGAATACAAGAAGCTCCATTGGAAGAGCATCGTGTATGAACGTAGTCTCAAATCGACTATATCAGCATTTACCAGCGACCACTGTTACTCATCGACTCCTCAGCACGCTCACGAGCATGATGCTTAGCCTTCTCCCGATCAATAAAGTCCAGACCCCTGGTCTCAACCTCACGATCAACAAAGGCGCCAATCAGGCCGGCGACGACTTCCTTGGCCTTGGCGTGGTTGTCAATCTTGCCTAGGTGCAGGAAGAGAGTAGTGTTAGTTGAGGGATACTGGGTATGGAGAGTATGGGAGGGGGCTATAGAACGTGTAGATATACCGTTCCGAGCCTCGTGGTCCTCATAAGCCTTCATAGCCTCGTAGGCGGCGGCACCACCGATCAGCTCGTGAGACCACTTAGCCTCGTGAGGGCGGTTGGTCACCTGGTCGTGGTGACGGTATTCATCTGAATCATCTATAGAGGAAGAGGGCCGGTTAGTCTCGGATGTTGCGGGAACATGATATTGGACTGAATATAGAATGGGTGGTGGGATGCTTGAGGCACGTACTATCGAAGAAACCCATGATGACGATTTGATTGTAGTTGAGATGACTGGAGAAGAGGTATTGACGGTGACAGGATGGAAGTGATACAAAGTACAGTAAGATAGAGGGGGGTGTGAGAGGGGTACGAAATCGCGCCTTTTATAGTCGAGCCACTCTCTTGACGGTACAGAGGCACATGCTGTTTATCCTAGGTTCCACTCGTGCTTATTATTGGGTACCAAATCTTCTTGTCAGCGAAGTATAAAAATAAGGTCACTTTCTGAGTCCCGATATGCTGACCTCCGCCTCGCTCAGTGTGTGTCAGACAACCCCTCCGAGAGTCGCGTGTGGACAGTACTAGTACTCGAGACCAGAGTCTATTGGGTTACCTAAACGCCGGTAATTCGCAACTTCCTGATGAGCTTAGGCAAACTTCGCTGCATTCGATACATAATTATTCGAGTATGTCCGGAACGCCATCATCGATGTTGTTCTCATCTGATCTTCTGATCCTCGCTATACTCTTTCTAGAGGTGGGGTGGTGTGGACTACTCGGGTGTTGATTGGCCAGTCAGCTTCGAAGCTTCGCGGCCTTTGCCGGTTGCTGGCCTTTGTGTTCCATGGGATCGTATGGGGAGTTTCGAGATCGAGGGGCTACCTGTACTTGTAGAGTGCATGGTACGCTGTATGCCTCGTAGTAGACTTAGATGGATATCAACGACAATTAAGCTAATCGTGACTAGGGACACACTCAGAGAGTCTAGGAATCTGACAGAGACTTGAGCATGCAAAATAATCTTTCGGAAACAGCTACTATAGCAATCTACAGTACCATTGAACTATCGATTCCCTTATATCTAGTTATGTATGCCTTGCAGAAGAGGGAAACGTGCCGAAAGTCGATCAGATCGGAATGTACGATCGATCTAATAATCTCTGCATGTCAATGCAGATCATCGCACGTTGTCGATTGATTCCACTTCCAACCCAATCATTACAACCATTACATATTAAAGCCTCAATATACCAAGTGATATGATCATTCGATATGCAATTTATGCAATAATTAACTATTACTATGTACATGTAACGAAACCTATTGAACATCCCGAGTCTTCCACCAAGATCCTTAAACCCAACGAGAAGCCTTACGCCTTACGCCTTACCAGGCGACCCAAGCACGCACACAAACATGCGATCAGGGGTATCATCCAGGACATTCTTCACCAAATTCCACACATTCAAATCATACGCCTCACCAATATGTCCCACCGGATCCAACGGACAAGTATCCTGAACCCAGCGATTCGTAACACCGTCCTCATAAACAAACGAAGTCGTGGGCGGAGTAACCAACTCATCATACTTCGACGCGATGATAGTAACCATATTACCTTCCTGCACGATCGGCGTACCATCATTCAACCGCGTAATAGCCGCGCCGCCGGAGACCAGATCATCGCACGCATGACAGCCCACAGCGTCTAGGACATCGCCGACCACAGCGCGCGACGCATTACCCAGTAGATACGCCAGATCGATCAGACCAGCAAAGCTAGTCCCGTGTGTAGGCGGGGCGATGGCCGCGATTTTATCGATGAGTTGGCTGACACCTTCGAACTTGGGGACGTATAGGGATTGGAAAGCGCCCTCGGAGTGGCCGACGAGATCGACTTTGGTCTTGCCGGTCATTTGGAGGACTTCTTTGATGTAGGCTGCGATTTCGGGGGCGGATTCGTTGATGGGTTTCAAGCCGCCGACGAAGGGGAAGCCTTCGTAGGCGCCGTAGGTGAGGGAGTAGGTGCAGTAGCCTTGGTTTTGGAGCCAGTTTTGGAGGTAGTTCAGGTCTTCGTAGTAAGTTGCGCCTAGGCCGTGGAGGAGGACGACCGGGTTGGAGTCGGATGTGCAAGAGAAATCGTTGATGCCGGTGGCAGAGGCTGCGGAGGCTGCGAGGAGGGAGGTGGTGAGGACTGTGCGGAGGGAGGGCATCTTGATGATGATGATCGTGGGCTTGGTAGATGCCCAGTACTAGTTACGTAGTGGTGATAGTGTAGGGAACAAAAAAGTAAAAGTATGAGGGTAATAGATATTATATTCAATCAATGTTGGAGTGGATGCGAGTCATGTCAGGGCTTTTTATTGTTTGGTTTGGCAGCGGGCAGGACGCGATCCTCCCGAGGTTGAGTTCTCCTTTTTTTTCTTCTTCGGCGCGATCCAGCTCGGATCCATCCGTACCTGGAACTATCGATTGATCATCGGGGATGCAGGGTTGTGACTGGTTGACCCCTTGGTCAGAGTTGGACCCCACAGGCCCTGCTGGGGTTTAGTGGCATCGTGGCGTGGTGGAGATGTCGCACGCGGACCCAATCAGATCCTCGTGCCAATCTAACCTGCGTGATGCATCATCTCCACCTGTTCAGCTTGGTCATTTGATGAGACCTGTCACAGCGGGGGAATCATGGCTTTCCGTCGGGATCCGAGATGGGATCTCACGATCGGACGTGTTGGAAATGGGCAGACGAATCGCATCATGAGAATGAGAAATATTGAAATGGTAGATTGTGTTTCGCAGCCAATTGCCAATTGCCAATTACCACACTCGCTCAAGGGATATCTCTTGTGTTACAGTACATGAATTAAATGCTAGTCAAATCGACGTTGCAGCGTTAAACCGTCATGTGCTTCACTACAGGGCGCTGTTGAGGGGAGAATTCTCCCGCACCGACAGCTCGGGCATCGCACTACCCCAGAGACCCAGTGCATGACGTCGTTCTACCAGATGCAACACCTCCACCATAAACGCTTGCTCAGAGCCACCATCGGGGAATGCCTCCCAAGCGACCCGAGTAGGGAAGGCAAGACGATTGATCATGTTCCCCGGTGCAGTCAGAATATAATACTCCAGGGTTCGGCAGATGCCACAGCCAAACTCATACTGTTCCATGGGCGTGACTCGGTCTTCAGGGCGAGTATCAATGCTCGATAGAATGAGTCGGACGGCGTAGTACACACACATGGTTTGTGCCAGCAGGAGATTGGGGTACGAGAACTTGGTTGGCGCATAGATCTCCCCGGTACGCAAGTTCCGCCGCTTGAAGATCGGGAAGTCCTGAGTTCCAATCTGTTCGACTTTCTGGATCGGTCCTTCAGGATAGCATTCGACCCAATCCATATACCATTGCTGGAATTGTGCCGTGCACTCGGTAATCCCATTCCAGAGAGCCGCTTGCTTGACAGCCATTTCCTGTGCGCCCATAGTCTGTGTGGCCTGGGCTTCTTTGAATGCATCGGACTGTGCCAGTAGGCCGGGGATCTCGGTTGCTATATCAATTAGGTGATGCAGAATGTCCTTTTGGGTCGTTCCAGCCGCCCAGGGGACAGTTTTCCATTCCTCGCGAGCGAGGAACGAGGGCTGGCGAGCTGCCAGTGCACCGCCAATCTATCTGAGTTAGTATCTAGTGGCCAGAGCGAGGAGAGTAGAGAGCTTACCCAGTATGGTCGTAACTCTGTGAAAAGCAAATGCTCAACCCCGTACATGTGGTTCTCGGGGCCTCGATGTTCAATCAGGCGCACGGCACCTCGAACATGAGCCGGGACACCACTTCCAGTTGTGCGTTCCACGCTCTGCTATGGTCAGAACTTATTGTGTTACATATGTTACAGCTTCGAATCACACACCTCAAAAGCAAGTAGCAGAATCACCGTCACCAATGTCGATTCTGCCTTGGACCGCTCGGGGTCGATCAGGGCATCCTGCAACGACCGCAGCACACGTGGGTACAAGCGGAAACCAGACGCTTCAATCGCCTTGTTCTGGATGGATCTGCCGAAGAAGGCCACGGACACTGCCTCGAACGCATCCGAGATCAGTGGCGAGAACATGCGAATCCCAGCAGCTGCACGTAGTGCACCTGCCCGGCCGTGTCTGGCGTCAACCTCGGGCGCGAATGCATCCACAAATCGCTCCACAAACACATCCACTGCTGGTCGTTGTAGATTCAATATAGATATTGTCCCAGATGAGGTAGACGAGTCTGATCCCTCGCCAATGGATATGATATCTCCGAACTCGCCATCGTCATCATCGCCAAAGATTGGATCATTAAAGTTGCTTTGTGGACTACCATTCCTGGAACGCGTGCGAATCGGAATGTTAGAGACCGGAGAGCCATACCTCTCGTAAGCTGTAGTAGTTTGAGATCCAGATTAGTAGATCACAAATCAAAGTGCTCGCACCGGACATACCTTCATGGCCCTCCCATGGTCCAACCTTTACCAAATCTGTCTTCAAGCCGCTCTGTTCAGTCCGAATATCTCGAACCAGCGAGTCCACCACGCTAAGCGGGGCCGATCGAATAGACTCAAATAAGCTCTCGAGCTGGTCCAGCCGCTCCAGATCCTGGGCCTGCGACCCTGCAGCCTCAATGCGTTAGCGGGTGGTCAATGGCCCTTGACCGGCAATCAAAGCCGTATTCCCAGTGCACGTACCATCTTTCCTCTCGTCTATCCTAGCGCGGAGTTCCCGAATCTCCGATCGCAGGTTCCGAATTTCCTCGGCTTGGCTTATGGGGCGGGCCTCTTCATCGGGTACGTTCTCGTACACGCATTTCGATGGATAGCCATGAGCACAACAGGCATGGCAGGGCTTGACTCGGTCACACTAGACGGGATCGGGAAATAAACATTAACGTCGATGTTCGCTAACAATTCCAAACCACCCAACCAAGGTCGGCACTATCCTAGCCCTTGGGCAGGAGAGTCCGGTCCCTTCGTCGGTGAACTTCAGGAGTAAAACAGGGTAACGGCCGGGAGGGACGGTCCCTCCCGTTCGCGATTCGGGATTCGCGATCTGAGCACTTGGCTCAATTCGCGTGTCTCGACTCTCATACCTTGACCTTGCGGGCCCGGCAGACCTTGCAGGAGCGTGACTGGCGGGTCGGAGCCTTCTTGACTCGCAAGTCGGGGGGAGTTTGTTGCGATGCACCGACCATGGGGGGCGCGAAACTGGGACGGAGGAGGAGGGAGAAAACATCGTGAACCAACGGCGCTGCGGGAATTAGGGGAGCCAGATTTCCGCTGGGGTCGTCCGAGATCTGTTGCTCTGGGCGCACGGGAGTGGTGGAACCCAGAGTCGAGGGGTCGAGTCTGACCAGCTTTTTGGGACGGTTGGAACTATTTTGGCGGGGAGCTTGGGAGCTTTCGGGGGGGGTTTTCTGGATTTCTGGATTTCTGATAGGTTCCGATCGGTGTGAGTGGCTCACGGTGGCTGGGCGGGTTCGGATCCGCGGGGACTTGGAAGTTGGGACCCGCTTCTGAGCCTCCCAGTGGCCTTGCGATTGGCGTGACAGTGGACACAGGTGGGAATATTATTCGTTGGAATTCGAATGCATCGGCTGTCAGTCGCTCAAAGGGGTAGTGAGGGGCTGACGGTTGGGAAATGGGCGGGGGAAGTCAGCATTAGCATTGTATTGAAATCATTCCCTAGAAGGAAGGAGATCAAGCTGATTCTTGGGTGTTGGACTGGTCGAGTATGTTGAAAGGAGGGGAAACTACCTATGAGATAGTCGACAGAATCAGAGATTGACCACTGTTCTGACCAGTGCCATGATAATTGAATGCCCTTACTGTATCACGATAAATTTCCAATTCCTGTAAGTATTGTGTTGCTTCTAGTGTACATAGTACAATAACTACTGAGGCTGGCTGAACCAGGGCAACTGCATGCCCGCTATTGCCAATAATATGCATCAATCGTATAATGCGAGATGAACGCGACAGGCTAATGAAGATTTATTGGCAATTCTGTAGAAAACAATCTCGGGTTTAGCATAATACTAATAGCGGGAATCATCAATTATCCGGAAAGAAAGTCCAGTAGCCTTGTTTATTATTATTCCGAACTTGCGACCGTTGAGCCCATAGTGGATCCACACGCCACACGCGTCGTATCAACAATAATGCCTGTCTGTCATTGATATCTTGCACATTAACAGCCATCGTTGACCGGTCGATGTCGAATGTAATTTTTGCTACCTTACCATAGAAGTAACAAGAATTGGAAAGCCTCACCAAGTACCCTACTAAATGGCCAGCTCACACAAAAATTACTAATTCCATCGGTATGAAGGGAGATTAAGTAGGAATAATATTTGCAAAGGGCCAATCCAACAATGGTTTAAAGATCATGGAATATCATGCTGAAAGGATCTAATAGAATAAACACCGTCTCTCTGGTTCATACAGACCAGCCTGTACAATAAGTTAGCCTGTAATAACTCTACCAATCAGATTTACCAGCTTGCCAACAGTTGACGGCATTCACGAACAGTGCAGCGGCCAGACATCAGGCTCAGATCATCTGACGCAGGAGCTTCGACAACCACACGAAGCAAGTAACTTGGTGGCCATGCATTGGAGCGAATCGCCACCGGAGACAACATTTTCATCAAAAATTGCAAAATAACATTCAACTAAATGGTCAGGATGACACAAAGGTCACGTCGGGATATGCTACAGAAGGGCCGCTCAGTATATCTGACATGTTTCCATAAACAAAGTACTGCAGTGCGGCAACGATGTACGAAGCGATTACATTCTTAGCCCGCAAACTGCCTATCGTTCCAATATACCCGGCCTGAATCAATTGTCTAACTTCGTCCGACACACTCAGAGCATCGACAAGCACTGGAAAGTCCGAAAAAGTATAGTGTTCAGACTGTGCGAGTCGTAGTTCGAGTTTCCATCCTCGTAAATTTGACCAAAATTTTGCCCAGTTGGAGTCTGTGGCCTGGGTGTGATTTGCTTTGGCGAAAAGCAGGAATGGTCTTGACAGGCCTTTATCCACAACAGACCCCCACAGTGCACCATCTAGATTGATGCCCCCAACAAATCGATTGTCAATCAGTATTGTCTGTGCTGCTGCTGCTCCGCCGAGGGAATGTCCCATGATAGTCACTCGATCAAGAGAGAGTAGATTTAAATTTCCCAGTGACAAAGGGAATATGTCTCTGACCACTTTCTTGTCGTGAATTTGATCAAGTAGAAACATCATATCCTGAACACGAACGTTCATTGCTGAAACAAATTCCGAATCTGTAGTGATGTTTCCGAGTATTCCGAGAACCGTGCGGCCATCGGGATATTCCACGATGTCGGCATCATAGGTGTGATCGACGGAGACAATGGCAAATCCGTTACTGGCAATGTCTTGAAGTAGCGATGTATACATTAATCTTGGAGTTCCCACAGCTGGTCCGAAAAGCACAACTGGGTAGTCTCCGTGAAGACTGGAAGGCAGTGACTGCTGTTGTGTCTGAGTCTGGATACGAAAGGACTCAAACGTTTCTGCAGGTAGTCCAAAAGATTGGAAACTCTCATCTTCATGCTTGGCCGTTGCATTCGGGAAATAAGATGTAGACAGTACACTTCCACAATTGACGGGTGTAAAGGAGGTGACCATGATGGAACGTTTGCCTCCTTCTGGGTTAAAGGGATCGGTTCGAGATAGGTCCACTAGGTAGTTCACTCGCATGAAGCGCGACGTCGCATGGTCCGGTACTTGACGGAAGAGGGATGATTGCCGTTTGCCCGAGGCCGATGAGAAAAAAATTGAACGGAGCATAAGATTGCCGAAATCATATTGGCTTCTTTCTGACGACGAAAAAGATAGATAGATGAGATAGGATTATCAGTGGGATCCAGCGGTAAACCATCCTGCCTTTATACTTGACTAGTCTGAGGCACTGGCTGCTGATCAAGCTCCTATGTACTCCGTAGTTAGCATTTGAATGCCTGATTGGCTCCGCCGTAAATCTACAAGGTGCCCGGTCATCGACAACTGATTGAATTCAATGCTCACTTTGCCCGACAAGGGGCTCTTACCTTGATGGGAAGCCTTACACGAGGCTAATGTCGACCACGACGTCTCACTATATCACTCATCTGTTATATATCGCTACGACAGTAATCAATCTGAAAGCAACTTACTAACAAAGGAATTACTGTTGTAAGTTATGCGTTATTAATTAAGAATTCGGGGCAATAAATGTCTCACTAAGAAAAGTTTTCTTGATTATCTTGATTATCTTGAACAAAGTCAAATCAAGAAGTCATCTCCCTAAAAATCCAGAACGCTCCCATGTACGTGAGGCAGTTTCCTACCAAGAAGGAAGAGCATTATATATCGTACATAAGCTTTGAATTCATAAACCCACCTAAGGCTACGTGCATTTCCCTATCTCCGGTCGTATCTCGGCTAAAGTACCACCACTATGTTGCATGGCTGACTACCTATATGAGATATATCGCAAATTATTGCTCTAAGGATGACCTCATTGGAGAACCCCAAGCTGGCCCGATTTATCCGAGCGCTACTCCCAGGAGGACTGTTCGGAGGAACAATCTTCCGTACCGGGCCCGCGGTCTGGCCTTTTGTGTACACTTCTGGGGATCTCGGGTGTTGTCGTTGGCTGACAGCTAAGGTATTTCCAATGGACCACAGGGTCACCCTTTTTGCTTCATCCAAATACCCTTCTTGCTTTAATTTTCTCTCCAATTCCTGCACACTGACAAACATTGGATGTCCTCAAAACGAGCCATCCAGATTACTAACTTCGTGTAAGATCACGTGATATACTCGTCTCTGTCATGCGCGTCGCGTTCACTCTGACCCGATGTTCTGTATATCGAAAGTTCAACGACTGCCAAAGAATCTGGGATTAGTTGTTGTCTACACTGAGACAAATTAGCTTGGTGCCTTTCCATCTCACTGCGGATGTAACGATCCCCGACACGGTCAAGTCAACAAGCAGGGCATATTGTCCTCTTCGCTGGAAAGCCATGGCTCCAGCGAACCCTGAAAGTGCGGCACGCAAAGAGCGTCTTGCCCAAGCGGTTGCTGAAGCCCGCAAATCTGCAAAGCCCAACCACAGTGCACTTGCTCGCAAATACGACGTCAATCGCGAATCCATCACGTACCATCTCAACAAGGCTCCTGCAACATCTCTGAAACACCGCTTATCGCGGGAACAGCGAGCAGTGATGATCAAATACGTACAACAACTTGATGATGCCAATATTCTTGCTTCAAGTGGGATGATCGAAGTTACGGGGAATTATCTGCTGCAACAAGATGCACGGGGGCGCCAGTGGAAGCTTCTCTCGAAGATGTGGTCATATCGCTACTTGGAGGGCTTGACGATCGAATTTCAGAACCAAAAGAAAGGGCTTGTTAATCTTAAACGTCTGAAGGTGGAGAATTTGGACGTGTTTACGGATTATTTTAGACTGTTGGAGAGCAAGATTCAGGAACATCATATCGGTCCGTCGAATATCTACAATATGTCATTGGGCTTTCAATTCCACCAGCGCGGTCTGCGACGGGGAGTTGCTGCAGACATTGAAGGTAGCGATACATCTGCTGCTGCACGCCTGAAAAGCGGGGCCTTGACGATCATCGAGTGTGTGGCAGCTAACGGTTTTGCCGTGCCTCCTCTATTCATTGTTAAGGGTGAAACACATCTTGAATGGTGGGACGATTCACCCGATGTACCAGAGGGTGCTCGAGAGTCGATCTCGCCCACTGGCTGGGTAACCCCCAATCTGGCTATGCACTGGATTCGCCATTTTGATGCACACACTAAGGGCCGCGCATCGAGAGGTCAAAAGAGACTTCTCCTGATAGATGGCCACGAGTCACATTTTCCGCCTGAATTTTTTGGTATCTGCGCGACACGAAACATCGTTGTTCTTTCCTTTGTGCCATTTTCCCAGGAACTTCTTCAGCCACTCGACGGGCAGCCTTTTCTAGAATATGAGGAGCTCTTACATTCATCCATCAACAACGGCGAAGCTCCGCTCACGGATAAGGATGAGTTTCTTGCACAAGTTATGAGCGCACGCCGGGTCGCGTTCAACGAACAGACAATCCGCGACATGTTCGCCAACTGTGGCATCTGGCCCCTTGACCCAGAGAAGATCATTCAGCCACTACAAAAGCAACTCGAAGAGGCCCCAGCTCCGCGCGAGGTGCTCAACGAACCCACCCCCGAGCCCCGTGCACCGAGTCCCCCACCCCGAGCGATTCGCATAGTGCGTGCTCGAGCTGAGGAAGCGATCGCTTTGCAAAAAAAGGACGCAAAGCAAGTGATGCGCCAACTTCGCCAAATTTATAACCTTAATCTCAAGACATGTGGGATGGTCCTTCAGCTTCAAGACGATCTCAAAAAGGGCATGGAATTCCAGGAGCAACGATCACAAAATAGACGACCACTGAATCAGGATCAACCGCACAGAAATATCAAGACATCGAGGCTAGTCTTCTCGCGCGTTGCAAAGAGAAAATTAGCCGCTCAGGCGAGACGGAGGAAGAATCTGGCGAAATATGGGATTTCGGGAGCCCGTAAGCGACCAGAAGCTTCAGAGGCTATGGAGATAGATTAGACCGCGGAGATGGTTTAGATCGGGCCAACTATAAGCCTCTGGGATGTACCGTTCTGAGCACTAGGGAAGGGGTGATCAGACGGTTCCACAGATGTCTCGAAGAGGCCGTCCAGGCTGTAAGCCCGCCGCAGCAAGCCTCCCCCACAGCCCGGACCTGGGAATGTCCGGACCCTTGCACCTGTGGATTGCGGCTGAACAATTAGACTTCTGGGATATGTCGGCCGAGTCAAAGATGCCGATCGCAGGAGCTATGAGCTCTATCGGTTGGGTTGGTCTAGGCTGATAGTTCACTCGTATCAGATGATAATACTGGCAACCGCCAAGCTCTATCGCTTGTAGCCTAATACACTACAGCCAGAGGTGAGGCTACAGGAATAATAATGCCAAGACAATGCTGTGTACTCCGTATGACTGGCCAGTTTCACAGAGAGCCCGGTGTTACCCTCGGCATGCTCAGACTGCCTCACCGTCTCACGGACCGTATCTATGCATGTTTTAGCACCGAAAAATCCCCGATACACCGTGCCATACCTGATGGGCTGAGCAATGACTCGTAGTCTACAATAACAAAGAAAGAAGCACAAAATCCTAGGTATCTCCCCTTCTCCTATCCTATGAGTGTTCGGCAGTGACAACAAAGGAGCAAGACCGACCGGGGGGATGGTCTGATACCACATCAACCCGGAGAAAGTGCGAAACCCCCGCGTGGGATTTATCACTGGTCGGAAATAAACTTGGCTAATCAAGCAATCCGACCAAGCAGACTAAGCGATGTCTGGGCAGTGGTAGACCTCGGAGAACAGAAAGCTGCAGGGCGGCTTGCATGCTTGAGAGTCCGGAGATGTCTTGGTCCGGCTTGTCTTATCTTGTGAAGCTTTCGGCATTGATGAAACTCTCTTGTAGTAAACTTTACAGCCTTAGAGATATTTTGAGGCTTTTTGTCTATACACTCGTACAGTCATGATAACCACTAGAATAGTTTGACCACTGAATGACTTGCCATTTAACCTGCTTTACACACGTATTGTCTGAACATTATCGTCTCCCAGAGAAAAACAAAATAATAACCTCCTATCGTTAATAATCCGTTTAACCTGTTTAACCTCGGCCTCTGGTTTCCACTGCCCCCAACCCCGCGAATTCCCCAAACTCAAACCAGCCAAGTTAAACTTAAAATCCACACGCGGTCCTATGGCTGCGTTGACTTTACATGGCTGACTGTTCAACTCACGGAATAACTCCGAGCCATCACTACTACACCGTCCATCCTTCGCACTCCTCCGTACTAACAGCCTGAAAGATCCTCCTTACGGTCTGGTCACGCACCACACGGACGTCTTCCGTGGGGGAAACCTCAACCGGGGTCAGGAAGCTTTCCCCAGATCTGAGTGGCTTTCGGCTTGACAGGAGCGCGACTCGCAGGCTTTCGTTCTCGAGCTCCATGGCTCCTACCTCCACCGTGGGGGTCTCTGTCCAGGATCCCGTCCTATGAGGATTGTCGAATAAACAGCCATGACACCATTGACGGCCGTGTCTCTCCGCATTCTTCATGACTGCTACGTGTTTATTGGTTGGTATGCCGTGAGTTATGGAATTTCTTTCCCCGGGCCCCCCACGCACTTTGTTCTCCAGATTACTCGGAGAAGGGGAGGAAGTACGGGGTAGTGGGTACGAGGTATAATGCGCTAAACGGGGTGAATGCGATGTAGCAGTTGGATGGGATGGTCCATCCATTCATCCACCCCCATGTTTTTGGACCTGGCCACATGCAGTCCATATGGTGACACGTCCCCCCTCCCTGCTGGCTGGTGTAAGTACATAAAGTGATGTGACATCCCCCCTTCTTTCAACGGAAAATAAACTAGCGGCCACTTGTGAATTCATTCCTCCAAGTAATTCCGAGCCTGGTCTATTCCCTTATTCTTATTCCTCGATCGCTGGTCGCTGTTAGGAAACAGGTTGTCTCCGTTATTGACTTCCACTATGGCACCAACTACGGGTGTTATCTCCGACTTGGAGACTATGGGCGAAAAGGCCGATATGTCCCACGAAGAGGTGGTGCATCTGGCGCAGTTGACGGATGAGGAGAAGATTCTTGAGAAGAAGTTGCTGCTACGTATCGATTCGCTTATCATGCCGCTGGTCGTGCTGGTTTATTTGTTGAATTATATTGATCGGTATGAATAGCTTGCTGTGTTTGGATATGTGATGGGTTGCTAACGTGCAGATAGAAACAACTACGCTGCGGCGAAACTCCAGGGTCTCACGGTTGACTTGGGTCTAACGTCCACACAGTACCAGACTGGTCTATCGATTCTGTTTGTGGCGTATATTTTGATGCAAGTGCCGAGTAACTTGATGCTGAACTACATGGGGCGCCCGTCATTGTATCTGGGATTTTTCATCATAGCTTGGGGGTTGGTCTCTGCTCTGACTAGTCAGGTGAAGAGCTATGGCTCGATTGTGGCATGCCGTTTTTTGCTTGGCCTGGTTGGTAAGTTGTGTCCCGTGCGCGAAAGAAAGCATATATTTTGATATGTACTAATTCGTTGCTCTGTAGAGGCCCCCTTCTTCGCCGGTGTCCTATTCTACCTGTCCAAGTGGTACACGCGAAAGGAATTGGCCTTCCGCATGAGTATCTTCTACTCCGGCTCCTTGCTGAGCGGTGCCTTTGGCAACCTGATCGCAGCCGGTATCCTTAAGGGCCTCAAGGGTCACCGCGGCATGTCCGCTTGGCAATGGCTGTACATCCTCGAAGGATCCATCACCGTCTTCGTCGGCATCATCATCTGCTTCGTCCTCCCGGATTTCCCGGAGACCTGGAAGGTGCTGTCCCCCGAGATGCGTAGCGTCGCTGAACGCCGTCTGGCTATTGAAGCCGCCGAGGCTGATGTAGACGAGCAAGGCGGCATGTCCCAGTTGACGGGTCTCAAACTCGCCATGACCGATATCAAGACTCACATCCTGGCCGTTGCGTACATGTGTATCACCGGTGCGGCGGGTTTCCAGAACTTCTTCCCAACCCTGACCCAGACGCTCCACTACAACAACACCATTTCGCTGTTGCTCGTTGCCCCACCATATATCTTCATGGTGGTTTACAGTCTTGGGCACTCATACGCCTCCGATAAACTAGGCGTCCGCTTCTGGTTCCTGGTTTACCCAATCCCCATCTCCATCCTGGGATTCATCCTCTTCTCAACAACCACCGGCTTCGCACCCCGCTACATCTCTCTCTTCCTAATGATGTTTGTCTTCGCCCAAAACGGCACCTTGTACTCGTGGATCGCCAATGCACTGCCCCGTCCACCCGCCAAGCGTGCCGCCGCCTACGCCTACATCAACTCCATCGGTAACTCGGCCAGTATCTGGACGCCGTATACGTACCTGGCCAAGGAGTCGCCCAAGTTCTGGACTGCGATGGGAGTTAATATTGGACTGCAGGTGTTGGGATTGTGTATGGCGCTGACGATGTACTTCAATCTGCGCATGTTGAATAAGAGACAGGAGAGATTGGAGAATGAGGATGTGCAGTTGACGGAGAAGGAGTTGCGTCGGTTGCAGGTTACGGCTGATTTGGAGAGGATTGATATTGCTGCTGCGAGACGGTTGCAGAAGGGATTCCGGTATGTGCTGTAAGGTTGGAAAGTTACAGGGTTATGTTTTCAAGGTGATTAATTGGAGGTTTATCTTATAATTGAGTGTTTCTACAATTTAGTGTTCTAGACTGACTGGTAGTTCAACGGTTCGTCATCGTCTAACTTGACCCTCTCCATACCAGAGTGAGGCTAGACCAGGCCATTACCATAGCTCAGTACCTTGTACACTATGTAGTACACTCCATCCTATGCTATGAAGAAAGTGGCATTTCCCCGCTCAAAGGGTCCGTCATATGTCCAGACTCACAGATTGCGTAGTATACAATTTAATTTCTCATGCCGATGGGTGACTCCATCGTGATCAGACCAATCCCAAGTAGTCCATGACCCGTCTTGCGTGGGTATGAGGTACTTTGGACTCAAGTACCTCAACAAGCTCCAACCAAACTATAAAGGGCTTTCCATCCCATCCTCTCAAGTAGCTCCTGCCGTCGCCAACCGATGAATTCTCCTTCCATGAATTAACAACAATCACTCGTACTACACTTTCCCCCATCGCGATCGACAATTCTTCTTTCCTTTTCTCCTGGACTTCCCCACTACATCGCCCTCATCCACCTCCACCTCCCCCCAGAGCTATATTACCCACCTGTCCACCTCTAGCTTCATCTCCAACATCATCATGCAATCCCTCTCTCGCCCACTCATCCGCGCCTCGGCATCAACCCCTCTTCTCCTCCGATCACTCACCACAACCCCATCGACTATGGGCGCAGGCGACACCGGTGCTCCCAAGGCGCGCGGCTTCTTAGCGGAGTAAGTCATTACGTTGCGACCGCGGGAACTTCTATGACGTCATGCATTTACTGACGAGGCGACCAATAGAAAGGATCAATTCCAGCGGCGCGAGGCGGCGCAGGAGGCGATGTATATTCGGCGGCAGGAGATGGAGAAGTATGTTTAAATGTTCTGGGTGATTTGAAGAGGGGATGTGTCGTGCAGGTGGCTAACGAGTCGTGATGTTTAGGATTGAACGACTGCGGCTGAAGATGAAGGAGTCGCAGAAACATATGGATGAGTTGGATAAGCATTTGTATGTTGCTGTTTTAGACGAGAGATGTCGTTTTCTGGGTGACGGGCCACGCTAATCAGATTCTTGGTTTAGGGAGGAATACGCGAAAAGTCAAGGTGGAGAGCAGAACTAATGAAATGGAAGCTCTATCCTGGATTCTTTCAGGTTACTTTCTCATTTTCATGCGCTTGTCCAGGCCCTATGGTTCCCCAAGTTGACAATGCTTTTCTTCTTTTCTGTTATTCAAATTATCCTCAACCAGCAACCCTGGCTACTATGCTCGATACCATATCAATCCAATGAAAATATCAAATTGCGCCTTTCTAATATCTCATGCCCAATAAATGCTATTACCGGAATTTTCGCTCATCAGTGTTCTATATCTTGGCTTGCCATCGCCATCGATAACTCAGACTTGCCCATCGCGCCATGACGAACATACCAAGGGCGACGACCAATACACCCCCTAGATACGCGACCATTGCACGACTGCCCACTTTCTCCAGCATCTCACCACCAATGGGAATGCAAATGAGCGTGCTAGCCGAGCCATCAGTACATGTTTCCAGTTCTCGATTGCAGTCAAGTCAAGGATCAACTCACGCCAAGCTCACTATGGAATAACAAATCCCAAACCGGCCCCCAACTTCGCTTGCTTTAGAGATCTGCCCAATGCACGCTGGTGCGAGGCTCAGGAACGATCCTGATGCGAGTCCAAAAACGCAGCTGAAGACATATAAGCCTGGTAAGGTATGGCCGAAGGGAAGCCAGATTGTGAAGATCGCGAGGGCTCCGAGGCAGATGAGTCCCGTTTGCGTGTTGATACGTCCGTATTTGTCGGCGATGACGCCGGTGATGAGGCGGCCGATTGTGGAGAAACTGTGAATTGAAATTAGTCTGGCCCAGGTTCAGGCAATGAGCTTGAAATGGATAATGACTTACACGTTCAGAATGGAGAGAAGAATCACACTGGTCGATACACTGAACCCTTGCATCACCACATACGTAGGATACAATCCAAGGCCAGCAAAGACCTCCAACTCCAGTCCTATCCATGCATCAGCATCAACGTCACCTCCGTGATATATCCCTCCCATTCCACATCTCTCGCTCACCAAAAGTCCCCAACGTCAACCAAGTAAACCTCGTATCCCGAAACGCCCTCAAATTAATACTCGACTTACTCTGCCCTCGCGGCAATCTCGACCTCACCAACCCACTCCCAACCCCACACATCACCGCCACCATCAACGCCAACAACCGAATAGCCCACCGATACCCAAACCTCGCAAACGCCGCCCTCAGCACCAACGGAAACGTCACACCCCCAACCCCAGCCCCAGACATCGCCCAACCCATCGCCAAACCAACCCGGCGATCAAACCACTGCGGCACCGCCGCCATAGCCGCAGTACTCAGCAGCGCCGCCCCGGATCCCATCACAACTCCCAGCGTCAGCATAAAGTGCCAATAAAGCTTACACTCAGCGAGAATCAATAGTCCCGTGACGTAACAGCATGATCCTGCGATGAGAATGCCCGTTGGACCGTACCGGTCGAACATAGGACCGATTTGGACGCTGAGGACGAGACCGAAGAATGTGAATAGGCCTGGGATCCAACCGACGGCGCTGGTGGAGTAGTTTGCGAGTTGGTGTGTGGCAAAGTAGTTTTGGAGGACGCCGGTTGAATTCATCATGCCGTAGCTGGCCATTAGGAGGAAGAAGGAGCCTAGGACGACGAGCCAGGAGCGTGTTCCGCCGTCCGGGAAGGTGTCGTCTGGGTCGAGGGGGCGGATGTGGGTGGTGTGGGTTGTTATGGCGGATAGGTGGGCGGGGGGTTCGACGATGGAGAAGGCTGTTTGGGGTGGTGTTTCTTCATCGTGGATGTTGTAGGTATTGTGGTGTTGATTGCTGGGGCCTGCAGTGGTCAATGTGTCGGGGGGTGATGGATGGTAGGCTTGCGTGGTGATGATCGGGTCGGTTTTGGGCGTGGCCATACTTTGAAGACTGTTTAGCCGGAGAAGTATCGGATGTTAGTGTGGTCTCGCTGATGATTAGCCTCGAAGTGAAATGTTCGTTTCTGGTTCCTTGAATATTCAATCCTGCTTATCTTGATTATAAGAACCATCGGGATACCATGCCGACACCATGTGACTCATGGCGATAATCCTGCATGAATGGCGGTCGCACATGGGATAAACCGATGGACATGTGGTGTAGAGGTGGGGAATAAAAGATCATCAATGAGGAAATCCATTCCGCAAGAGTCCATGATTGGACGAGTCTAGAGTGATGATCCACGCTTTGGCGGACGGAATTGGAAACGAGACCCGGTTTATGCGGGCATCGGAGACCTCCCCGGGGAACAAGAGGGAACTCAATTGACATTACTACTATTATAGTGTACTGCAACTGAGTTAATCGACTTTCATTGGTAATTGATATCGGACGATGAACATTGGCCCACTTATGGTCTTCCAGGGGTTCTGAAGCTATCCCCAAATGGGCCCCCGACATGGCATCGGGGTACTCAGGTGATGGGCCAGGTCTATCTTACTATTCATGGACGGCAAGGAGGAGCACGTTACGATTTGTGATACCAAGAGTGAATTCCAAAGGTAAATGCCATGTTTCCATTAAGTAAAATAGTTAACTCCTAACAATATGAAAAGGTCTAAAGTCTATGCAAGTGTAAGTGTAAGTGTATCTTCTTCGGATCTCAATCTCTCCACTCAACACACTCTTCTCTCCACTCTACTCTACTCGGCCTTCTTCGAAGCCTTGGTCCGCAGCTTCATCAGCAGATAGACCAACGCATACGAGCTAATCGCAAAGATAGCCACGATGCCAATATCCCGCCACCCGTAGTAGTACTCCTTCAGGTTAAGGTTGTACAAGTAGTCACTGCCATGGGTGTATTCACACACGCGGCAGCTCTTAGTCGCATCGGGATTAACCAGGTTCATCCGCGCGCCGATGGTCTCCATGTAATCCTGCAGGTAATTGATGCAAGTGGTACCATTGGGCGGATCGAAGATGGCAAACTCGCTCTCCTTGCAGTTGATCTCGGTATCCCACACGTTGAAGACCAGCAGACCACCCATCAAGTAGTTGAATGGGTTCATCCAGTAGATCCAGTAGCGCCAGAATTCCTGGATTTGCGCATACGGCACGAGAACACCGCAGAAGGAGACGAGTGTTCCGATGATGAGAGGGTTCACAAGCGCGGCGAAGGTGGCATTGGGCGCGTATGCGGCGACGAATTGGCCGATACCGGTGTACACGAACTCGTAGAGCAGCATCATGAAGAAGGTTGCGCCAGATTTGCTGGAAGCGGTGTCGGCGCCGATCGTCCAGTACCAACACACAAAGTAGAGGACACCGCAGATGCACAGGTAGGGGATTTCAGAGGCAACGAGAGCAGTGACGAATGCCCACCACGAGTACATCTTAGATTTCTTCTCGCGTTGTTCATAGATTGCGCGACGTTCCAGGAAGAGCGGCTGCAACTGGTTGATCACACCGGGCGCGACGAAGATGAAGTTGAAAATGGTGAAAAGACGCATTTGCATGTCACCGACGCTATCACCAATCATCCAGAAAGAAAATCCATTGAAAAGCGCAGAACCGATGTGAAGGGCGAATTTGTTGTTGACATAGTCCGTATTACGAAACAGGGCGGTGCTCATGCGGGTGGTCACCAATTTTGTCTGCTCCCAGATCGAGGTTGCAAATTCTTGTCCATCATCGTGAGTGCCGGGAGGACTGGCGGCAGCGGTATCAATGATCTGGTCAAGCTCCTTCGTCGCTTGCTGGTGCTCGGGAGAGTTGAGCCAGACTTGGTTCCAATCGCGACCCTGGCTAAGATGACCAGACACGACATCAATCATGTGCTCAGCAGGGTTGGTGTTGGTCGGGCAGGGGGCGCCATAACGGCCGAAATAGTTCTTGACAGTGTTTCCGTTATCACCGATATCGCCAAAGTACACTGTCTTGCCGCCCTTAGCGAGCAGGAGCAGAGTATCGAATTCGGCGAACAGTTGGGCCGAGGGCTGGTGAATGGTAACGAGCACGGCCTGACCGACGTCGGCCAGCTTTCTCAAGAAACGAACAGTGTTGTAGGCGGATTGTCCATCAAGACCGGAGGTAGGTTCATCAAGGAAGATCAGGATACTGGGCTTGGAAACAAGCTCAACACCGATGGTGACACGCTTGCGCTGCTCCACACTCAACCCAGCGCCGATGCGACCGATCAAAGTATCGGCAAGGTCATGAAGCTCAAGCAGGTCAATAATCGTGTCGACATACTTCAACTTCTCCTCGCGAGGCACATCCCGGGCTTGACGCAGAAGAGCAGAGAACTCGAGAGACTCGCGGACAGTGGCGAAAGGTTCCAGGACGTCGAGCTGCTCACAGTAACCGGCGGAGCGTTGGAAGGAGACGGGCAGAGGACGGCCGTCAACCATGATCGAACCCTTGATCGTACCGTCGGTCTTGCGCTGAGCCAGAACATCAAGCAGAGTGGTCTTTCCCGCACCGGAAGAGCCCATCAGGGCACCCAGCATACCCGGCTTCACCCAACCGTAGATATTATCAAGCAACAGGCGATCGCCGGTGGGAGTCTTCACGGTGTAGCTCAAGTTCTTCCAAGTAAACACAGAGGTATTGCGGACCAGCTGGCTGTCGATGTTGTTCTCGTCACGGGCATCACCCGCAGACGGCTTCGTAGACTTCTCACGAACCTGCGACTCCTCATCGATAGGTGCGTTGTGATTGTGCTGCTCCAGTCGCTCACGCGGAATCACTAAGCAACTTCCACTCTCACCGGGGGACTTCCACTTAGAAGTGGCAATGATTGTGACAACCACGAACAACACCCACCACGCCCAATTGATACCAAAGTTGCGCCAGAGGTGGGCGTGACTATAGGAAAGCGAGCTGAGGTATTGATCACCGGTGACAAAGGTGTTACCCTGGATGGCACCACCAACACCGGCACAAGACTGGTGTGCGCTGTCAGTGTAGCCAGGACCCTGGGGAATAAGGTTGGTGCCGACGCAAGGGATAATCTTGTTGTGGAACTCGTTTGACAGGAGAGCCTCAAAGCCGTACGCCAAGGGGTCAATCCAAAAGATCCATTCAAACCAAGGGTGCATCTGGGGCTTCTGAATCATGTAGCCGGTGTACATAATCAGGGCAGAAATCAGGAAACCAGAGACCTTGGAAGCACCGTCGAATGTCGAAAACAGAGCGCCAATCGCGCGGAATAGGGCGGTCATACACTGTAAAAAGTTAGAAGCTATTAAGGGCATACACAAAGAACTCGACTCACCATGGTAGTGGCAAACACCAGAATCCAGTAGGTGAAGAAAGCCCCAGCTGAAGTTGTCAAGCCGACCATAAAGTACACAACCAGCGAAAACATGCTGACCTGGAACAACAGCACAGGAATGTCGGCAGTGATTTGAGCAATGCAAAAAGCGGCGGGATGGAACATGGCGAAGCCTTTATGCTTGACCAATACAGGGCGGCCCTCGAACGAGTCTGTCACTTCGGACATGGCAAGCAGACTGTTGTAAAGGAGAGAGAAGAAAAGGGCACCGGATTTGACGAAAAGACCACCAGAATTATCTGGGGCACTGTAAAAGAGGGAACCAGCAATAAGAGCTTGCATCAGGGTGGCAACTTGCTTAATGATGAAGGTCGCCTTGTCACCCCAGATGATCTGGTATTGACGGGTAATGCAGGCCTTGACTTGTTCGGGGAAGCTCACGGTCAGAGCACTGTCCTTGGGAAGATGCTTGGACGTCTCGAACGCCACGCCATCCTTGAAATCCTGAGTGCGCTGGCGTGCAATATCAGAGTCGGGATAGTTATACTCGGAGAGCATGTTGGCGTGAATGGGAGATTTTTCGTATTCCTGACGAAGGGCGTCCTTGTTTCGCGGGAAACGGTTTTCGTATCCATCGCGGATACGGCGTTCGGTAGGGACAGTGACACCAGTGAGGAAATCGGCGACATTGGAACCCTCGCGGCAAACGAAGCCAGCATTCTCCATGAACGGCCGGGCCTGGTCTCGAGGACCGTAGTAAACCTGCTCACCCTCGTCGAGAACGAGCACCTTGTCGAATAGCTCGTAGATACCGTTACCGGCCTGGTAAAGAGTGACGATAGTAGACATGCCCAGGGTGTCGGTCATAGCGCGGATAGCCTTGGTCCACTCCAGAGCAGTGCTTGCATCGAGACCACGGGTACTGTTATCCCAGCAGAAGATGGACCCACGAGTAGCGAGACACTCGATGATCGAAACACGTTTGCGCTCACCACCGGAAACACCACGAACATACTCGTTGCCGACCTTGGTGTCTTCCGTGTGAGAAATTCCCATTGCTTCCATCAAAAACTTCTTGGCTTCGGTTCGGTAGGCTTCGGCGGAGTCGACACCGTTTGGAAGGCTGAAGGGAACCTTGAGGCGAGTTGCAAAGTCCATGGTTTGTCCGACGGTCAAGGTCGGGAAAAACAGCTCCTCCTCGGTATTCATGACAATCTGGCCACGATAATTGCTGGCCTCCTCGGAAGTCAGCGAGCCGAAACGAACATCACCTTCCACGGACTTGAATCCTCCTCGGCGGTTGGAAAGCATCTTTAGCAGCGTGCTGCAACCGGAGCCAGGGCGGCCTAGAACCAGGAGCATCTCACCAGGCTTGACACAGCCATGGCTCTTGTTCAGAATCGTGCGCAGTGGGGCCTTGTTGCGGGACTCTTTGATGTGTTGTGGGATGTTGAACTGTGATAGTACGTTTTCGTTGACGGCGGCCTCTGCGCTGATGACATCGACACTAAGGTTTTGCCAGGTGACACCGAGTTCCTGCCGTTTGAATCCGGAGGCAATGTCTCGTTCATGTTGCTCTTGAACTCGACTCAGCAAGCTCCAGTCGTTGTGCTGACTGTGTGAGGGGCTGCTCTTCTGGGGAGTCTCATCACCGAGAACGGTGGCAGCACTCTCTGTTTCATCCTTGATATCGATCGACCCTCGCGGGGACGATGAGTGTTGATTCAGTCCCTCCATGACAGAACGAGAGACAAGGTTGGGAGGAGAGACGCGTGATGAGGAAAGAGGGGGCGCGAAGGCGGCCGCCCTGAAATCTTTATAATGTTCATCTCAGGATATCGGACTCAATCTCTCACAGTGGGTCCGGACATACAAACTGACGGCTAGTATACAGGTCTCGCCGGGCCTCCGTGCCCAATTAACGGCCCTCATTAAGTTATCAACAAGGCTGAGCCCCTTCTCCATGGCCAGACAACTTCTGACGGAGACGAAGCTCATTGGATATGACACATATTGTTCCGGAGCTCCCTAATCGGGCCGAGTGTTTGCACATTAGTAGACCCACGTCCACGGGGGTCGAAATCTCTGTCCACGAACCAAACATGTACAGTACATATCAGGTGGAGCCTCCGAAGATCCAAAGAAGACAATCGGAAGGACATCAGGGGGTCAACTTCCGCTGACTCATCGCCTTCTAGATGGGTTCGTCATGTTCGACGCTATGGACAGGGTATATCCTTGTGCTGGTGCCTTGAGGGCTAAGGCGATGGGCATACCGGTCTTTGCGTTAGCTCATCGGATATACCGGACTACCAGTCACTTTCCTGGTTGCATCCGGCGCCAAATGATTGATAAGAAACTGCTGCATCAGCGGCGTTCGCCATTCCAAGCCACCGAGGGGAGAAGATGATTGGTCAATGAGAATTATGGAGATTCTCACGGACGTCGGAGGTTTGTGGGTAACCCGCTGAGTCAGCGGAACGGCCATCGGAAAAGGTAGCTAAGACGAGTTGGGAAGTTGAGAACCCTGTCCTCCATTCATCTCCATTTAATCTCGCCAAAGTGGATTATTCTCTCCTCGGGGGTGAAAAAAAAAACATGAAACTAATCATGGCTGAAGCAAGGGTCGTTGATTCGCTTTTCGCTTTAGTATCGGCGCCATTCCCGCGTGGGCGTCATGCGTCAGACCTTTTTGGCTCTGATTCGGAGGATCAATCTCTCCGAGGGTCCAATAATGGAGTCGGCCCTTTGTCGTCTGCGGCCTGCCTCTCTTTTCGTGCAGGATCGCTGACGGACCGGATAGATCTGGAAGTTTGATGATCTGGCTTACAATTGACGTGCTTAAATCCGTGTCCGATCCTCCGGCTCGATATCCTAGGGTCTAGACGCTGCCAAATGGTCTCCAGGTGACTCTCCCCGACCAGCTTAGGCCTTGGAGAGACATCCATCCAAGTGCATAATTAAATGCAAAAATAAAGCAAGCGAAAGTATAGCACAACGAAGAAAGCAGTCACATTCATTCCGTTGCTCATTGGTCGTATGGGAACGAGCATAACAATGCAGAACCGAAGAAATACTATCCTGATTTGACGATCCACCCTTGGCGAATGACAAAGCGAGCAGATCGATAAAGACACAAGGTAATAATGATAAGGGTAACACGACGGACAAAGAAGTAATCCAGCAACCCAACATCGTTATTACGAGACTAAATTCGTCGCTTGCTTGCGATCCGGTCGTATCCCTGGACATGGACAATCCGCAGCGAAGCCTCCTCCTGAGTTGGGAAGGAAGCCAAATACTAGGTTGGATCTGAGTCAGACCGACATCGGTTACAAACCTCATGCCAGTGCCCATCAGAGTCAACAAAGGAGATCTTATCATCCTCGTGCCCCCCTTTGATGCAGTACTGCGTTGGGTGTTCAAAGCAATAGACACAGATACCTGAATCCTCCAATCGCTTTGGCCGTACAGTACAGCAGGCCACACAAATAAAATATGGTGCTGTCGAGGATTCGCCGGGCTCTGGAAAGTCTTGGCGGTTCTCTCCTTGAAGTTGATCATCGAGATCTTCCTCTTCTCCATCATCTGAAGATCTTGTGTCGCGTGAAACCTTCTGTGCCCCTCCATTTGTGCCGTCTTTAGATTGAGGACTGTTGTCTTCAAGCGTCGGAAGATGCGTAATTTCATGCTCGGGGGTCTCTTTGTGGGATGCTCCATGAGGGAGAACCGCATCGCTCGAGGAATCATCGTCTGAACTGCCACGATCGGAGTCTTCGGCTTCAGAAGATCGAGCACTACGCTGGTCCCTCTCATGAACATGGGGAGGGAAGCCATTTGATGCTACGACTTGTGGACTCCCCTTGAAAGGCATTGGTGGACCATATCCCCACACCGCAGAGGGCATGGGGGGTGGGTTGAGAGGAGGAGTGACTACCTGGAAGCTCCCCGGGTGGAAGCCTCCAGAAAGTTGGTAGTGACCGTAGGCACCAGGAGCTAGATCCCATATCAGCGACTAATCTCAATCGGAGAACCCTGTCTTCACTTACCATGGGCGATGTAAGGAGGATATGGAGGGCTCGGGTAGAACGGATATGGAATTTGGCTCGGCATTGGTACTTGCGTCTGCTCCGGGCTTCTTGCTGGTTGTGCGGCATGGGGAGGGTATCCAGGGCCAGCATAGATAAGATATGGCATCTGGCCTGGAAATGACGATCGAGTCCCTTCTGAGCTGCCCATGAATGGCGCGGTTTCCGTTTTTTCCTGCGATGGAGGGGTATTCAGACCTTCGGCCATCCGCTTCTTTTTCGCTGCCCAGCGGTTGTGTCCCTACCATGCCGGATTATTATCTCTGCTTGATTTTGGATACTGTAGAGATTTCCCCTTACCTCATTGCCATAGATCCGACAATCAAGACACCATTTCGTCGGTCGCTTTGTCTTAGTCCTTGCAAGAAAGTGCTCAATGGGCTTGTCTAGGCCGCATCTGTGGCATATCTGAACCGACGGGTCCGAGTCCGAATCAGGGTTCGTATTTTGCTCCATTGGAATGAAGAGTGGAAAACGCCACTAGAGAATGTCGAAAAAGATGTGCTTTTGCGGGGAGATAAAGCTTTCCTCGGCCCTTCGTGGTATGTTTCTGAACCGGCTGAAGAATGCCTGCTTAAGAGTGAGAAGTCGCAGATAGATAAGAAGAGATGTGGTAGAGAAACTGGTAACGCGGGGTGTGGAAATGGGACAGAATCTCGTGATTTCATTGATCGAGAAAATGTAGGCTCGGAGTTTCAGGAATTGGTCCGCTCTGAACATAGACGAGGCTGTCCTAAAAATGTTAGAGTAGGTATATCGCAGCTTTTCATGCTCAATGGGAAGCAACCTTGCAGATATCCAAGCGGACATAGACACAAGAATGCGTCTGCGGGAGTTTTCCGTATCTGGAGTGAAGATGAGCCTGTGAGTGACAGTCTTCAGTATAAAGAACCAGACTTAACGGATGGGCTGGGCGTTCACGAAAGATATGAAGCGTACTTCCCAGTCTTACGACTGCTTTGCGATTGGCGTAATGGGAAAAGTTTAAGTTGATTTCGCCCGCGTGATCCGTGAATTATCAAAGTCAAAAAGCATGAGGTCAATCAGCCATACAGAGACGGCAAATGCCATAGATTGAACAGGTGGGAGCAGAAAATAGAGATGTACATGGCAAAGGAAAGTATGTAACGAAGATAGTAAAAGTACGGAGGGCGCAGGCAAAGGAGCAATGTCGCGCGGGCGATTTGTAAATGTCGTAGTTCAGATTCACGCCCATATTCTTGCGAGCAGTGAGATGAAGACAAGCGTATAATGCGATAAGGTCGGACGGTGAGAACTTTATTGGCCATGACAATGTTGGTCGAATGCTGGGTGAAAGAGCAATCATCTCGCAAGAGAGTGCGTGGTAATACAGGATAAAACAAACTTGTGGATATCATAACAAGGAGTCTACATCGTGGAAAAGCGTTTCTGTGATACTACATACAAGCACTAACATGAAAGATAGGGGCTAGAGATTCATACAGAATCTGACACGCTCAAAGATTTCTATACGTCTTGATAGCTTGCTGAAGATGGCCAATGGTATTGAGTCTAGAGAAATGAATCTTTGATTTTTCAATATCATTGATGATTCAATGTGCACTAGAGGAGAATTCGAAGCGGAATTCGAGAAAGTAAGGTGCACTTTTGAAAAATATGCCTGGCTAACTGAGGCAATCATCCCAGCGCCTGAACTCCAAATAAACCGTCGTGAACTATGGAATCATTACATCTCACTAGCACGCTGAAAACATATAAGCCGTGCAATCTCACTCCTCCTGCTCGCCTTTTCAAGCTCGGAGACAGCTAGATAAAGATCCTTCATATCCCATATCTGATCTTCCGATAATAATGGCTCATCCGCACCGGGGAGAAGTGGCATTGAATCAAGTGGCACAGTGCTCTGCAGCGCATCGAGTCGATGGACGATGTCCTGTTGCGCCATTCTTTGCATTGCTGACGATGCTAGCACGTGCCTTAGATCCGGCTCTGATGCTATTGCTTCTTTTTGCATCTTTTGTAAGGACAGCTCACATAGTCTATATGCTAGCTGCTCTGAGTCGGGTGGTGGATTGTGGGTTGTGACTTTGGAATTGTCCGCTTTGAGGAGCACCGGACGTAGCTTTTGTGGGCGCTTGCGAGGTAGATTTGGCGAGATCGTTCTTGTGATAATTCTGGTGTACTGCATGATGAGTTACACACTTCGCGGTAACTTTTGAGAAGTTTTCTTGATGATTTGGTTACTTCGAAAAAGCTGACGATACTATCGTTATTATATCGGAAAGCCCAAGGTTCAGTCATCGTCGTGAGTCAAGAATGAAAGATAATTGCAAATCATCTGACCTTTAAAATAGTCATGCCACGATTTATTGGTTGTTGCTTGTAGAGTGGTGAGGTCCGGCTAATTTTCGTTGCGCAGGCTCGCCACAGTAATCATGCCACCCGAACCCCAAGAGCAGACACATCATGACATCAGTAATCTGTCTCTTATAGGTCGAATTGAAGATTATTATTGGAATTGTATCAAATTCTAACTGGCATCTTCAACCTCCAAGTAAAGATGCAAATCAGGAGCGAGTGCCCTTGAAGTTGAATCGCTCCCCTCGGGTGTTGAAGTTTGTGATCCCAATGCTCTTGTTCCGGTCATAGTAGACAATCTAAACCAACACGTTGTGGATTGATATCTAGTCTACATAGTTTATGTGTCTACCCTTTACATCCCAAGATTTTGAGATGGTCTAGTTCTACATCGCTCGATTCTTCAAGTATGTGGAGTATCCACGCGACATCATTAGCGCACCCAATGGTTTAACCTCGATCAAGAAATTTCGCATGTCACACAAATGACGTCCAATTCATTTCCAGTATCTTCAAGACTCTACTCCATCTATGATGTCTCGTCTTCGATATTCAGCAACTGCGATCGGCTGGCAATCTGTCGGGCTAACTGGAGCACCGAGCCACTCGCGAGGATTTCAAGGATAGGTACTGTGCTCTCCATGGTTTTTGCTATCCAGTTCCTTAACTCGACAGCATCGGTTGAATCAATACCAAACTCTGATAGGGGGCTGCCAGGGCTGATTCTATCTGCTGGAATGCTCAACTGGACAGCAATCTTTTCAGAAAGAGCCTCGAAGACAACCAGCACGGCATCATCTCGAGTCTTGGCAGCTCTTAGGTTCTCATGTAGTATTTCGGCATCGTCAATGCCCTCTTCATGTGAGTCATTGGTCTGGAACGCTCTCCTAAAATGAGAGAAAAGAGGCGCATCAAAATTAGCCATTGACTTCCCTGACTTCCAATCCCCAAGACCTGTCACAATCTGTGAATGAGTGCCAGTAGGTGGCTGCGAGCTGGCAAGCTGGACGAGGGACAGAAGTGTTTTCATATCGGTGCTTTGGAATCCTTGTTTCGCCATTTTCTCTGCTAACTCTTTATTTTCCACGAGATAGCCTACATCTTTAACAGTGCCAAGATCCAGCGACACTGCAGGTAGGCCTAGGGTGTTTCTGTATGCTGCAAAGGAGTCCATGAATGCGGATCCAGCCGCGTAGGCAGATTGAGTGGCATTTCCGATCACGCCACTAATAGATGACAACATCACGAAAAAATCTAGATCTGCGGGTAAGAAATTGTGCAGGTTCCATGTCCCGGCGTATTTAGGACGTAGAACTGTGTTGTAGTCTTCCGCTGTCATCCTTTCGATGTGGACATCCTATTTCACGTTAGCAATGATTAATCTTTTAAGATACTTAGCTATTTCTAATAACACACCTTCAAAATCATAGCACCCTGGATGACGCCTTTGATGGGAGGCATAGTTCGCGAAATTTCCGTGTACATTTGACTGAAAGCCTGTTCGTCAGATATGTCGCAGCCATGCACTTCTACTTCAGCACCCTTGTCACGAAGCAACTGTACGGTAGATCGAGCAGTGTCTGTAGACAAGCCGCTGCGGTTAACCAGAATCAAATGCTTGGCACCGTGCTCCACCATCCAGGAAGCGATTGCACGTCCAATCCCTCCGAGTCCGCCCACCACAAGGTAGGACGCATCCTTGTGAAAAATATTTTTGGAAACATTCGAAGCAGAGGTCTTGTCACTGTCAGCTAAGTACACCATTTAAAGGATATAATTGAAGAACTGTTACCTGTACAATGTCATCGGCTTCTGCGGTGATCACGGCGAAATTTGCCGAAGAGACGGTATCGATTGCCTTGGTAACATCCGTGACCTTGTGAACGGAATAACAAGATAGCCCTTGCAACTTTCCTTGATTGAAGAGAGACATGACCGTGGACCATGTTTCATATATCAAGGGGGTTCTTTCTGATTGAAGATCGGATATATCAAAAGTTGAGAACGAAATGTTTTTGCAATCTAGACTCCAAATATTCGCCGCTTGATGGTCCGATGACCGTGTTCGAAGACGGATGATGTGACCAAAGGGAGCAGTGAGCTTGCATAAATATCTGAAAGTTTTGCTGTTGGACTCGGCAGATGTTATCACCGTCCGAGGTAGTCTGCCATGAGTGAACTCTAGAAGATGCCGGGCCTTAGCCTTTCCGTCCACGTCAACGAAGACTTGCCGTGATGTCATTTGAAATCGCTTCAAGAGCCCATTCTTTTGAGCTTCATTAAATACAATTGCAATAAGCTCGCACCGGATTAGCATGCAAATCTCAACCAGGGCTTGTCCGTACCAGCTTGCTGCATCGTGTACGAGGACCATGTCACCGTGATCCATTCTGGCAATCTCATGTATGATGTAGTATGCCGCGGTATATACCAAAGGCAACGATGCAGCAAGCTCATAAGAAATGTTTTCCTCAATTTTCTGAAAGGTGCAAGCTTGATCGTAGTAGTAGTTCCGTGCTGATCCCGGTCCAAGGCAAGCCACGCGATCTCCTACGGAGAATTCCTGGACATTTGGCCCGAGCTCGTAAACTTGCCCACTACATCCAATTCCCATGACGCCAAGAGAGGCATTCAGGTCATTGCCACCATCGGTCCAGTCGAATTCGCTTATGGCAAAGGCGCAAACTTTGATGCCGATATATCCCTCAGGGAGTTCCATGATTTGCTTGGTGGCTGTGAAATGGACTTCTTTCTTTCCCATTTCATTCCTCAATAGCGAGACAGGTCTATCTACCTGTTGAAATGGCTGTTCAACTGTCCTATTTGCCTTGTTCATATTCGTAATTTCGCGGTTCAAGTCGTCTTGAACTACCACTCGAGGAATCAGAACCGTTCCATCCCGCTCTGCATATTCTGTGTCGTACTCTGGGAGACGATCCTGGAAGAAATGAGTTTTCATGAGATCAAAAATTATCTTCGCACTCGATTCTTCCATTATTGGACGATTTGGATCCAAATCCAGTGTGATAATTGGTTGAACGCCTGATTCGGAGCGAGCCGTTCTTGCAAAGCCAACCGCCAGCCCAGCGTGAGGGTTTGTAGCGTGCATTGCCCTACCGCTAGTCACCCAGAGTACCCCTTCACTCTGCAAAAATATCTCTTTCAGTTTTTGCAGCAACTCAGCATCCGGATTCTGAAACATGCTTCTCTCCAAGTCACTCAACACAATGCAGACCCGGCCCTTTGGAAGCGCTTCGGTTGTATTTGATACCATCGACTCGCCCGGCAATTTTTGCTGCAGGGCTTCGGAGATTTTCCTGGAAGCCTCGTCATGATCTTTACAAATAACCAATATCTCCTTATCGAACAAGTGGGTTCCATGATCCGGGCGACAAATAAATAAAACTTCGTTCATGATTTCCTCTGCATTGAATCCAGCTTCGCGTAAGATTTCTCCGTTCGTTCCGTCGCCATCACTCAAGAGGTCAATCGCTCTATGTGGCCAATGGTAGACTGTAGTAACTAAGAAAGCATCGAAAATGCTTTTTTGGGGCCGAAGAAAATTGAGAACGATCAGGTAACCGCCTGGCTTGAGGAGCGACTTGATCTTGAGAATCACTTCCCTAGATGAATGCGTTGAATAGAATGCATTTGGCGCGATAATCACGTCGTAGGCATCTTTGCTCAGTTCCTGCTGAGAAAGATCACAGTTCAGATCCAGTTTCTCAAAGTTCACCATGTCCTTCCAATCTGCATAGTCTGCTCTTGCTCGCTCAATTCCGTACTCCTCCCTGTATGCAAATGTATATCTGGAGCAGTGGGGTGTTCTGCGCTGGTGAAAATCGGCACGCGGTACCAATCGATCCAAGAACAAGCTGTATGGTCGTCCTCCGATGTCGCTAATTTCCAGGACTGAGATATCCGGCTTTTTGTGGCCAATCAAGCTAAGATAGTTGACTGCAGCACAATATGCCGGGTCGTTGACAATTGTAGTCCGGTATGAATCCCACAGCTTGCTCTGGGCGTCTCTGAAAGTCTCGAGGTCTGTTAGCGAAGACGCTGATAGAAGGTGGGAAACAGCGCCAAGCAGTACTCCAATGTCCCCGGAAACATCCATGCTCTGCTCTCGCAGTGGTGTGGACCCGTTTTGTACATGAGCCTGATGGTGTTGACTATACATCTGAAGGATGCCCGCAAGATCATCTCGGTACCTGATACTCGATGAGTCTGATTTCTCTTCAACCACCGCGGATAGTGTGATAATCGCGTCTCTGATAAGTCTCGCTGTATAACTCTCATCTGCATGTTGCAAGGCAGTAGATTGGGCTTGATTTTTATATTTTTCTTGAAATAGAAATGCTGCGTTCTCTCTGGAAACAAAACCCGGGTCTGCTTGCCACTCAATTCCATAAGCAATTGGAATATTGCTCTTATTGTCGACATGATTCAAAGAATCTTCAAGGCGGGCACAACGAAGCCCATTGATTAAAAGCTTCGGCTTCATACTGGTCTCGCTACCTAAGTTATCAGTTGCATTAATCGAGGCCACAACATGGTTTTTCAGTGCAGGCCAAACATGCGTGCAAATAGTGAGAACCTCCCCGGCCGATCTCTGAATGCGCGAACAGACCTTCATGGTCTCAAACGACACTGGGATAAGTGGGCCGGTCTCCAAGTCCATGCCTTCGGGTAATGCGGCAAATATCGCATGAAAAATGCTGTCCAAGGTACATGGGTGAATCAGAGATTGGTGTTCATAATTGATTGGCATTATATCTCGAGTATCGGGAATGGTGACTTCTGCAAAACAGATACCCTTTCGAGTTGCGTGGGCGCAAGTCAAGTTTGAAAAGTAAGGCCCGTACTCCAAGCCCACTTCATGCAGTTTTTTATAGAGTTGATGGATGTCAATGACTGAAATATGGTTGTTATCGCTGGTTGCAGGCGCGGTTGCATGTCCATCGAGATCCAAAACAGCCTCATCATCCGTTAGGCTCGGATCTACCTGGGCACAAATTACCCCTACACAATGCTCTGTCCACCGATTGTCACTAGACACCGAATAGATATGAAACTCGTACCATCTATCTTGTTCATTTGTCCGACCCTTGTCAAAGTCTCGTAGAGAAGTCATGACTTCGACTCCTGTAGCTTCAGGTACAATCAGTGCAGAGCGTATCCGAACGTCTTGCAAGATGAATTCATCTATCGGATCTGAATCTTTAACCAACTGCATCATGGCTTCTATTCCCATGGCGATATAGCCGGCAGCAGGAAATATCATGTCGGACTGAATCCTGTGGTCCTGAAGCCAGGGTATTTCAGAGGCTCGGAGGTAGTTTCTCCATCGATGCTCAAATGGGCAGGCCATGTTTTCTGGTGCGCCGAGTAAGTTTGTACGAGGGGATTCGCGATTTCGATATGTTTTGCTCATTCGTGGCTCCGCCCAGTATGATCTTGTATGATTCCACCTGTAGGATGGCATGTCCACAAGTAGCCGTGGTTTTCGAGCCAGCTCAGCATCTTTTGGGAAGTTGATTGCTTCAAAGTCTAACGGGTAACTCATTGTTGCAAGTGTGGATGCTGCGTGAAGAGCTGACGTTACGGCATTAGTCTTTCTGGAGAGCATGCTCAGATAAGTAATGTCGGCTGTTCGAAGCTTAGGATCGTTTTGTATGATCTGCTTGATTGGGCCAGCAAGTGCAGAATGCGGGCCAATTTCCAGTAAACAATCTACACTGGGCTTTTGTGCGGCACCGTGTCTCTTCACTCTTCGTGATATCAGACCAGTCACGGTTTGTTGACCGTCTGTCTCAAAACACAGGTTTCTGAGAGCCTCGGAGAATTTTACTTGCCCCAATAAATTGGAAACCCAGTGCTGAGCACCCATCTCGCTGGTCTGTATCTCAGTCCCCGTCACGGATGAAAACATGGAAACTTTACTGAGGTGTGACACTGGATCGTGGCTATGCCGCGGTGATATGTGATCAATTGAGGCGATGTACTCATGAGCAACGATCTCCATGTGATGCGAGTGGTATGCAACGTCGACTGCTAGACGGCGAAAGAAAACTGATTTGTCTTTCAGATTTTCTGACAGCTCATCAATGGCGGTCACATCCCCGGATACCGTCACGCTAGACGGGCTGTTGATGCAAGCGACGACGGCTTTCCCAGTAGTGAGCCTTTCCAGGTATGCTTGAACAGCCTCATTAGACATCCCAATGGCAATCATTGCTCCTTTCATATCCGGAGCAATGAGTAGTTGACTAGCCGCTATGCCTCGGAAATATGCAACCGCCATGGCATCTTCCATGCTGAGTGCACCGCAGGCATATGCAGTGGCAATCTCACCACTAGAATGACCCGTGACTGAGCTGGGATATATGTTCCATGATGCAAGCAGGTCCACAAGGGCGATTTGTAAGGCTGAGCATATAGTTTGACTCAGAAGTGGGTGGTTCAGTTGAGAATCTTCTGGGCTCCTGGAAAATTCCTCTATCGACCACTCAGAATTTCCGTCCCCTAACAGCGATGTAGGTCAAACCAGAAAACTTTGAACTCACCGGACACGTAGAATGGAGACCCCAGCTTCGCTAAATGTCTGTCGATCCTGGATATTGACTCCCAGCACACTGGATAAGTGTGCAGCAGCTCTTTGCCCATCCCCGCCCATTGGGCTCCTTGCCCGGTAAACACAAATGATAATATAGGCCTCCGAGCTGAGCATCGGATGCTGGGGCCTTTTGAGATCGAGTCATGTAGATCTGTAACTGAAGATCCTATTGCGGCCGCCTTCCACATGAAACTCGACCGATGCTCGTTGAGTGTAAAAGCCAGGTCATCCATGAACTCCTCTTGGGCATAATCCTTGTTCGACTCAAGATATTCTCGTAACATCGCAATCTGAGACTTACATGACGACTCGTCAAATGCGGAGATCATGAAAATCCTTTGCCTCGGAGGTTCTGAACATTCTGAGTGTCCATCCACGAGTTGTCTTTTTTGCGCTGCTTGTGACGGGCTTTGAAACCATCGCTGCAGACCCCGTTCTGATAGGTACCCTAAAGCATCCTCCAGAATGACGTGAGCGTTGCTACCACCGTAGCCAAAGCTGTTGACGGACACGCGATGGGGCCCAGGCGTATCCCATGGTTCGGGGCCTTGCGGAACCTAAATATGTCAACATCGAGAACCACGACCAGAAGAACAGATTGACTCACATTCAAATTCCACTCTTCAAACGAGATTCGAGGATTCGGCGTCGCAAAATTGCGACTCGGCAAAATTATTCGATTCTCCAACATCATGATCGCCTTGATAACACCAGCCACCCCACTCGCCCCTTCGAGATGTCCAACATTTGTCTTGATCGAACCAATTCGTAATACATGATCGGGATTATGCCCGAGCTCAAATGATCTGGCTATTGCGCCAATTTCAACTAGATCCCCAGCTTGTGTGCCTGTTCCATGTGCCTCGACGACTTCTGTTTCACTCGGACAAAGTCTGGCTCTGGCGTAGACGTCGCGGATCAGTGCTTCCTGGGCAGTTCCACTCGGCAGCGTGATTCCGGGCGTGCGACCATCTTGATTTGATCCCGTTCCGCGAATAATTGCTCGGATTGTGTCGCCATCCCGCAGCGCGCTTGCTAGTGGCTTTAGGATGAGGCAGGCAATGGCCTCACCGCGCGCATAGCCATTTGCTTTCTCGTCAAATGTGTGGCAACGTCCGTCAGGGGAAAGAAATCTACCATTCTTAATAAGAGATAGTCTCCATAAATGGATGATTCTTACCTCATCATGCTCATCGTCGACATAAATTCATGGCTAAGAATCAGGTTCACGCCGGCGGCGATGGCCATCGATGAGTCTTCCGTGCGCAGGCTTTGACAAGCGAGGTGTAGTGCCACCAAGCTACCAGAACAAGCTGTATCCACCGTGACACTGGGACCTTTCAGGTCGAAGAAATATGAAACTCGGTTGGACATCATTGCGCGAGACTGTCCAGCGTTTGTACATTGGTACATGGGCAAGCACTCGGGGTCTCGTAGGAGGAGGTCTGTATAATCTGCGGAGAATGAACCCACGAAACACGAAGTTTTGGTCCCTGTGACTCTTGCTAATGGGATGCCAGCTATAATATTTCCGCATTAATCACTGTATGGAAGTACTTTTCATGTGGACTTTACCATTTTCTAGACCTTGATATGTTACCTCCAACAACAACCTTTGTTGAGGGTCCATAGCCTGCTACATGTCAGTTCTCGAGAATCTTGGTAGGATAATATTTCCTTACCGCCGCTTCATCACTCGTCATGTTGAAAAACGGTGCATCAAATAGTGATAAATCTTCGGTAATGAAATGACCTCCTTCCACGTTGATCTAAAAGTCAACTTAGCATGGAGTACCTGGTATCCAGACACATCGCTTGCTACCTACCGTGCCATGCCGAGAATGATCTGGATGATAGAATGCTTTGTTGTTCCATCTTTCTTTTGGAATCGGTAACCATGCTTCCCGTTTGTCGAGCACCATCTGCCACAACTTATTCGTGTCTGCTGCATCTCCGGGCCCACGAAAGCCCATTCCAATCACGGCTATCGGCATAGACGCATCTTCCGCGAGTATTGAAAGCTCATCTTGTGGGCCTTCCGAGGGACCACCGTCTTCGATGTCTGATTGTGTATTGCATTCTTCGAATAACTCGGAGCTGGTGGTCTCCAGGATGATAGGAAACTCCTTCATGATTTCTGCAATGACAAGGACGGACCGGACGTGTGTAGAGAATGGAGGATTGGGACGACAACACTCAAAGCAAGATCAAAGGAAGATTGACGTTTACAAAGCACCCACAACTTGTCTATCCGGCTCATTTGACACTAACTTTTGTGCTTTCTAGTAGTTAGGGTGAAAATCACCGTTCTTATTCTTGCAACACCAATTCATACAGCAAAGTGGGTTCCGTAATGAAATTGAACTACCTGCTCTATACACCAGAGGTCCCACATTACAACCTCTCCTGCCTAACAATAATGCCTCTCACGCCTACCAACCGCCTAAAATCTTAACTGAAAGCTTGCGAATAGCAGCCGCCATAATAGCAACATTCTTTGCATCAGTAGGCACATCATGCCCCTTCCCATGCACAACAAAACTCGAACACCGCTGATCACAAATCCGATACAGCGCCAAAGAAAACTCAAACAACTCATCCATCGCCCCGGCAATATTCACCACCGGAATCCGAATCCACCCCTCCAACCCCTGATCAATAACCGGCCGCTGACCAGGATGCATCCTAAATGGAGGCAACGAGTTTACAAAAATTGCACACCGAAACGGCGGTGCCTGCCCCGGCGACATTTTCGCATGGTGGATGAGATAGCCCGCTGCTAGGGTTCCGCCGTGCGAGAAACCTAGAACCCCGTCGAAGGGGCCGTGCAGGGCAATGGCTTCGTCGAGTTGTTCGTAAGCGGCTAGGATGTCGGTTCCGTCGTTGTCGGTTGCTGCAAAGGTCCGGGGGAACCGGTAGTAGCTGTAGTACGGGGGATCGTAGAAACCTGCGATGCCTGGGCCCGGGTCGGAGTCGAGTTCGCCTTCGAGGAAGTGGAATATGGCCGTGTTGTCGCGTTGTAAATCTCCGATTAGGCTACCTACATAGATGGTGCGGTTTTTTTTAGAATGGTAATTGGATGTGGAGTGACTTTGGTTCTTGTACTTAGTTGTGTTCGAAGTATCTAGATGAGTTGTTAGGGGTGTGGTATACTTTGAACATGGGCAGACTGACTTTCTCACTTGTTCCCCAGCCGTGGAGACAGAGCAGCCGTAGTGGCATTTTGGATGGACTTGAGCTGAAAATTCGCCGGTGGTGGTTTTGATCCAACTAGGTTTCTGCTGACTTGCTTGTTCATACCTTGGCTATCAGCACGAGCCCTTTATATCAGCCTTGGGGCCATTGTATTGGATTTCTGGGCTAGCAGGCACCTCCTGCACGCTGCTTCTCAGATCAAATCTATGTCGGTGATTTTGCATACTCTCACGAGAATGTCAGACTGATTTAGACTGGTAAGGTACCTATCTCGAAAGAGAAGTCCCCGTGAGGACCCAGCCACGTTGCAAACTACTTCAGTTACACAGAGGTCTCGGTTCTTTGGCAATGCTTGGCAGCGTCGCGTGCACAGGCAGCCGTATTTTCTGATCATTTCAAGGAAGATATGACTCTTTAAAAAAGGGAAATCCAGATAAGCAGAGCAATCTTTGTGAGTGTTATGTCCCAGTTAGGCTTTAACGTTGGATATGACTACATATGTTGCATGGTTGTAGACAAAGTGGAGACCCTGATTGGTGGACGGATCAAAGAAGCTTATTCAAGACGAGCGATTCAGAGGCCTGACCTATTATTGAGCAGTTGATTCAGAAACTAGGTAAGGCGATAGATAGTTTCAATGTAAGACTCATTAAAATTAAATAGCAAGCTCCAGCTCCTCGGTAATAAGTATGGAGAATATGCCGAGCGTCCAGGAGTGGTGCATAGGTACTGTAGATCCATGTTTTAAGAATCGAACAACTTCTAAAATATCAGGCGATGCCGTTATGCCGACCACGCGTCACATCGAGATCGAATAATCCCATAGCCCCCCTCCAGTCCGATCGTAGGCATCACCAATAACTTCCCCACGATGCCAGCATCGAATCTTCCAGGTCGTCCCTGACAACCCCCCTTTAGTGGCATTGAGCTCTAAGCGAAGGTGGCTTCTACCTGCCCAGGTACGCCAATGACGTCAGAGCAATGGACAATCTTCAGATCGCGATCGGAAACGAGCTCAGGACCATCACGTCTCTCCATGCTTTTAAGACCGTCATTGCCTCACTTTCCCCAGAAACAGAACATCTCAATATCAGTTCTACCGTCCCTGTCACATCGCCATCATGCCGTGGTCATTTGCCCTGCCTCAGGCTATCTTCACGTCGCCGCTTCTGGCGGTCGCGACGCCCATCGCTGCCGGGATGACATCCGCCCTGTTGACCAGCCGTACGTACTGATATTAACCCTCCAATCCTCCAACCTACAAGGCCATATAGGCTGCATATAGCAACTTCCATCGTAGTCTCTACACTCTACAAAACTCCCCTACCTAACCAACCCGCCCATCCAGGCTCAAACACCAAAGAAACCTACGGCAACCTCCACCAACCCCCCTTTAGCCCTCCCGCCTGGCTCTTCGGACCAGCCTGGACTCTGCTTTACGGCCTCATGGGCTACGCCTCCCACCACGCAACAACCGTCGCAGCACAATCTCTCCTCCCAGCCGTCCATGAGGCCAACCGCTCCGCCCAGACCCTATACACCACACAGCTGGCACTGAACTTCCTATGGACACCGCTGTTCTTTGGTCTGGGACGCCCGGCTTCAGCCTTGGCTGATATGGCTCTGCTCATTGGCAATGTGGCGGCTTTGATGGTGAATTGGTGGGATGGGGATCGCACGGCGTTCTGGTTGATGGCGCCTTATTTGGGGTGGTTGGGGTATGCGTCGTATTTGAATGCCGGGGTGGGTTATTTGAATGGGTGGACTTTGCCGAGGAAGGAGCGGAGGGAGTAGATTTGTTTTCTTGATGGAGATGAAGATGGAGATAGGTACCTGGAAGAGGAAGAAGTGGTAGGAGGGGGGAGATATGGGACAGTTAGGCAGGGAAGGTGTTGCGAACTTGGGGATGGAGCACAGTATGGGGACCTATGGAACTTTTGGCGTATGGGCAAAGGGGAGCTTGATGGGACCGTGCGAACTGCTGCTACTGCTACAGCTGCTGAGTGGATATATCATGGTTCCCTGTTTCCATCTTCTTTTCTCTGTTTTATCGGTGTTTGGTGGTTCAAGTGGGCTTCTAGCGGCGGGAGGAGAATTTCTATCGATCAGCTGGTCTTTAGGGCGGGCCCACTTGCTGGTCTTTCGAGGTCTGGAAGTATGAGGATATCAGTCTGGAATCTGCTATCAGAAGTAATAGCCACAGTAGTATGTAATGATTCTAGCAATTGAGTCTGTTATCTTACATGGATGAGGGTTTTTAGCGCTTTCTAGGATGGCGAGACTTGAGCATGCTGAATTACTCCGTACTCATGGTGATTGCCACGTGGGAAAATGATCATGTTGCTATTCTAGTATCTAGATGACACCTTCATATTACAGTTCCTTTTTTTTTCTCAAACGATCCTTCGAGGATTCCGGGGTGGATTACTCCGTTTCAGCTTTCCCTATAGTATGTAGTAGTTGTTTAGCTCTCTATGCTGTTCATGTTTCTATGTTTATCAGTTTGTTTTAACCGCCTCCCCACTTTTTTTTTTCTTTTGCCTCCTTGGCCCCTCCTTCCTTGCCCCTCGCCCGACCGAGCAGCTACAGATCAACGCAGCTATCAAAACTGCATACTGTATGTATCCATGATGATCCCATCGCAGTGGATCATGACGCTGTCATATTCATTCCCCCCTTTCTCTGTCGCAAGGACCAATGTTCCGGGAGTTGGCTTTGATGGATGCCCTTGTTGATCGTGGATCCGCGACCGACTCCTTGGGCGCTGCGATACTATGCAGCCCAATGATGTTCCATAACTGATAACGGCTGCTAGGGTCCATCTCAAATGACTAGGAACTAACTTAGTGTAGAGGTCCTTCTTAACGTCCTAGGATAGGGAGTTTCGCCGGCTAGATCTATTTAGGCTTGACCGAACATGTGGGAAACATTTATTTTTATAGAAATAAAAAGGGTTTAAATTTAAAAAGGGGGCAACGAACCGGATGGTTGCGGTGCCACGAATGACTAGTCATTCAAGCTGGATAAGCCAAGCGGGATCGCCACCCAAAAACCCCACCTGTCGTGGATGATGTACCAAGTGGTACGCGTGTGTAGTTCTAGAACACATATGAGCTACCTGTCATAGACTCATAGCAGGCCATCCACGAATGATAATCGTCATTTCTCACACAGGAATTGCAAATCAGCTGGGAGTACGGAGGTAAGCGATGGTGCAACGGCAAAGGAATTAACGGTGTACAGTACTCCGTGGCTCTGTACTCCGGACCCTGGTATAGTTCGGTGATAAACAGCCGGGGTGTGGTTGGATAAAACGCCGCAACTACTGTAAGCAAAAAAAAAAATCTCTGCAGGGACAAGATGTCACAGCTGTACGTGTTGTTCGTCGGGGCATTTGTGACTGGCCAGTTGGATCAGCCACGATTTTATGCGGAAGTGTCATGCAGTTGGCCCGAGCGGGTGTGCTTGGACCATGAGAAATAGAAGAATATTGGAATATCAGACGGATATTCAGGTGGACTGTTCTACTTTCAGTATGTATACAGTATCCACCGAGGTGGAAGAAGGGAGTTCTTATCATGGACTAAGTAACTCGGTGGATCTTCGGTCGATCCTGAATGAAGTTATGAACCAACGAGAGCCAAACAATCGTACATTCACCTACGAGATCAAACCTTTTTCGCTGGTTCCGTGGATCCTCTTCGCTTTCTTCTCCCTTTCCTCCCCGGCCCGAACGGTCTGGAATGTGTCATGGATTATCGGGATTATTCTATGAATTGACTACTACTGTAGCTAGTTGAGTCTCTCGCGTTGAACTTTGTAGATCGAAGTCCTTCTCTCTTAATCCAACTAATCTGCTCACCATTCTCAACTTCCTACTTACAATCGCTATACCTCTCCCAATTCTCATCACCCAGTCCATTCGTTGCTCTCTCTATGACCATCTAACAGTCTCCTTCCTCCTTCTCACCTCGACTGGACAAGCATTTCCACCATTTTCGCCTCCTCGGGCTCTCCTAAGCCCTCCTCCTTCGCTGGCATGTCCGACCCAATTCACGTTCCTCACCCCAGCCCCAACGAAGAATACGCCGAATTCCCTCTCCCCTCAATCAACACCCTCAATCCCATCAATCCCTCAAGTCGCCAAAGTCTCGAGCGTGAAACTACCGCCGATGCCCATCAGTACGAGGCCGGACTCGCTGATCCTGCACCTGAACTCGAGTCCGTGCCCCTCACCGAACCACGAGTAAATGCCGAACCCGAGCAATCGCGAATTCGATCGCCACGAGTACGGTTCCGTTCTATCAGTCGGTCTATAAGTGAACGATACCATCATCTCCACGATGGCTCGCATCGAGTGTTCTCAGATCAGTCCGACGCGCAGCGTCCATTGTTGCCGCCCGCGGACTTGACCGATGTCCCACCATCCGGAACCGTCACCCCACCAGCCCCGACTCATTCACGCCACAAGGGTCTCGCTGGTGGTCGCACGCCGCACGATGACTATTCCCCTGTCGATCCTGAAAAACGCGACCATCATGGTCAGAATACCGAGCGTGCTCATCCAGCGCGCGACCGCTTTCGAGCTGCGGGTCAGCTCCTCCGCCAGAAGACCGTGCGATTGACCGAGCGTCTCGGTCGTCCGCCAGACGAGGGCGAGGCGCTCAGTGCATCCATCCTACCGGATGATCTGGGTATTCCCATGGAGGAATTGCAGGCACGCCGGGCTCGTCATGATGCCGATCGACTGCGGTCGCTAGAAGCTGGCGAGGAGCCGCATCAGCCTCCGCCCAGCGCGGAGGCTCATCGCCTGGTGCGCAGCATGACCCACGTTCAGGATAACATGGCCCCGCGGAAGCGTCGTCCACGCGGTGCGTACCAGCGGTCGGGGCAGACGACCCCCGATGGTATGCTGAAGGACTTTGCGCGTCGCCGGTCAAGTGGTGGTTTTGCTGGTGGCAGTGGCATTCTCTCGCAGCTGTTGAAGTTGCATGCCAGTCAAACAGCGAGCTCCTCGCGGCCAGAGAGTGTCATCACCGATGACTCGGATAGCGATACGCAGGTTTCCTCGGGCGCGACCACCCCCAAGAAGATCGGCTCGCTGTCCCCATCCATGCCTCCGTCCATGCCGACCTCGGGCTCTGCGACGCCGCGCAAAGAAAAAATCAAGTGGTATAAAAAGTCTGCGCACCGGTCGACTTCGTCGCTGATCGATGCCTCCATGAACCTCAGCCGTGCGAGCCTCCCGCCTGGTGCGGCGGATTCGCTATACCCTGGTAAGAGGCATCGGAAGAGCAAGCGCCGCACTCGGCTGGAGGATGAGATTCGGGTTACCGTGCATATTGCGGAGATTCTCGCTCGTCAGAGATATATCATGCAGCTGTGTCGTGCGTTGATGCGCTATGGTGCACCGACGCATCGGTTGGAGGAGTATATGCAGATGACGGCCCGGGTCCTCGAGGTCTCGGGTCAATTCTTGTATCTCCCCGGCTGTATGATCATGTCCTTTGATGACCCAACTACCCGCACGGCTGAAGTCAAGCTAGTGCGCATGGTGCAGGGTGTCGATTTGGGACGTTTGGCCGACACGCATAACGTGTATAAAAACGTCGTCCATGACCTCATTGGCGTTGAAGAAGCCACCCAAGAACTAGACGAGATCATGTCGCGCAAGCCACGCTTCAACAAGTGGATCCTGGTCCTGGTGTACGGTCTGGCCAGTGCAACCGTCGGCCCCTTCGCCTTCAGCGCCCGCCCCATCGACATGCCAGTCATCTTCTGCCTAGGCTGTCTCGTCGGCCTAATGCAGCACGTCCTCGCACCCCGCTCCGTGCTCTACTCCAACGTTTTCGAAGTCACCGCCGCTGTTCTAACCTCCTTCCTCGCCCGCGCCCTAGGCAGCATCAAAATCACCCGCAACGGTCAAACTGAAGAACTCTTCTGTTTCTCTGCCCTCGCGCAATCCTCCATCGCCCTCATTCTCCCGGGCTTCATGGTCCTCTGTAGCAGTCTGGAACTGCAATCGCACCAAATGATCGCCGGCTCCATCCGCATGGTCTACGCAATCATTTACTCCCTCTTCCTCGGCTACGGCATCACAGTCGGCACAACAATCTACGGCCTGATCGACCGCAACGCTACCTCCGCAACAACCTGTTCCAACCTCGACGTCTACGGCTCCGCCTACGCCCGCCAATTCCCCTTCGTCGCCATCTACGCCATCTTCCTCGCCATCGTCAACCACGGCAAATGGAAACAAATGCCCGTCATGGTCTTCATCGCCGTCTCAGGCTACATCACCAATTACTTCAGCACGACCAAGCTAGGCACTCAGTCCGAAGTCGCCAATACAGTCGGCGCTTTCACCATCGGCGTCCTGGGTAATTTGTACAGTCGTCTTTGGCACGGTCATGCCGCCACGGCTATTTTACCTGGTATCTTTGTCCTAGTCCCGTCTGGTCTGGCCTCGAGTGGCTCGCTTATTGCGGGTGTTCAGTATGCCGACCAAGTGAGGTATAATCTGGAGACCTCGGGGAATAGTACTTCCACGAGTAGTCTGTCGGATACCTCGGTGGCGAGTTTGGGCTTTGGCATGATTCAGGTTGCGATTGGGATTACGGTGGGCTTGTTTATTGCTGCGTTGGTGGTTTATCCGCTTGGGAAGAAGCGGACTGGGTTGTTCAGCTTCTAGGTTTGGTTGGATTGGTTTATCGATACATAATTCTTTTTTTTCTGTTTTGTTGGTGTTTTGGTTGGCTTGCATATATTGTCGGGATTTTCTTTTGTGAGCGTGTCTTTTTTTAGCGTGTGTGTCTTTATGGGATTTGGCATGCATTTTGGACCGACTTGGTTTTTTTAGACTTGCATGGGATATGTTTAGAGCGATCAGCCTCACGGGCATTCATTTTTTAGATTCAGAGATTTTCTATTCTCATCCTGCATAAACGAATTCCCATTCTGTGATGCTTTCCTTTTCTTTTGTAGAACTTGTAACCTTGACTCCCATCACCGCAGAGGCATGATACACGCTCAGGAGGGGAATCGCAGTCACCCTTCGAAGACCGGTCAACTGCTTGGCTGCTTTGATCGTCTCACTCCAAACCTGGAGGTTCCATCCGTCAGCTTCGCCGTCGCTGGGAGGAGATTCGATTGTGATGTGTCGTAAACCCCAGCGGGGTGGGGGTACGATTTCCATTCAGGGGGAAACTGTGCAGACCTTGAAGTAGAAGCTGTTTTCTGCGTAGAGGATGTTTATGGATTCGGTGTAGCTGGTGGTGAGTGTGGTATTAGATTTGGACTTGACCTTGACTTGATTTGATGTGATGCGTGGGGTGGAGGGGTTGACTTACACTCGTCGACAGCTCATTGGTAGCCCCAGGATCTTGGGATTTCTGCCAGGAGTACGAGGCAAATACCCACCATGAAATGGGACTGTGTATTCCTCTTTCTCAGGTTCGTTCAGTGATGGGTCCCAGTGACGGGTGAAAAGCTCTTTATCTGGCCGTGCCGCTTGACAGATTATGAGAGGCTGAGGGGAGGTGAGGATGTATCGGTATATCTCGTCGCGCAGCTCTTGTGGTAGCTTCAAGAGGAGAGAGATGTTTTGGAAGAAGATCGCTTCTTTTCGGCTGTAGGAGCTGGTAATCCTGGGTGGTGCAGGGAGTGGAGGAGTCAGGGCGCGTCAGATCTTTGTTTTTGGTGGTATGGAATTCTCCAGTTCCATTTTTAGGATTCTAGATATCTGGCAATTGCTTCTTGTCTTTCAATCATAGCAAGTCCAGGTGTATACATAACTAGTCGTATAGTATGGAAGCAATTGTTGCATTATATCCCGGTTATCACTCATGGAAGAAGAAGTTGTAAGGATCTTATATATATTAGAGGACTGGAGGATCTGCATACACGTTGTTATATGACTGGCAGGATTCGAGATTCAAGCAATGGCCGCCCGAATCCTATACTTCGGCCCTTCTATCTTCCGTAATGATTATACTGAGCTGCTATACTTCGCCGCGGGATTTCTTGTCTACCCGTATGCAAGTATCTTAGACCTAGGAGAGCTACTCAAATTTCAATACCAACATATTCCACGCAAAAGAGGCTTTGGTTTTGGACGTCGCGGGGAATATCGTGGTGGTAGATCGTATTTATCAAAACTATTTTGGCCCGCGAATTGTATATGAGCCTGTTTCCAGCTCAATCGGAGCACTCTTTATTCTTACTAACAGTAATTATCGATCCTGTGGGGTAATTGACAGCTTTGATAAACAAAGAGTCTGATTTAGATTTCTACAGCATGCAGTGGGAAGCATGAAGCCTTGCAAAGTCATATTCACTGGTAACCATGAGGTCTTCCGTTTCGTCTAATAGTAAGGAAAAAGGCCCCACAACGTCATTCAATATCGGAGGAATACTCCGAAGCATGACGCTAATCAGTTTCTTGCTGAGATTGGCTTCAAATGCCGAGGCCTGGGGGTCTAAGCGTCTTGGGTCGCATAGCATCGGCACAACGCTGATTTTTGACTCATAAAGGGTCTTTCTGGTTGTGTGAGAGACTGCGGTAGATATGCTTACATTCTTGCATGATAGACAGTTTTCTTGATCTCATCTATTTTTGTCCATTCCCCTTGTATGAAAAAAACTATCTTCTGGAACAGCCAGTGGAACGAATTCAGGCCCTTTACCGTTAAAAGTTGCCGATCGCAATCAGCACACAAAGAGAACCCCGCGGAACACCAGAAATCTCCAAAATACTTAGTTTGGGACAAAGACTTTTCTCTTTATTTCATACAACGCATTCAGTACTATGAGAACCCTCTTTTCATCAGATTGTGTGATCACCGACAGGGCTGGCGTGGTAGAAAATCGACACGGCGTCCACGCCGCTATCGTTGATGCCTACGGTCGCCTTTTATACGCCGTTGGCGATCCGACAAGGATTACTCTCGTCCGATCCGCCGCCAAGCCCGCCCAAGCATTAGCGATTGTTGAAACAGGCGCCCTGCAGAAATTCAACCTCGACGATGCCGATTTGGCCCTGATGTGTGCATCGCACAGCAGCGAAGACCGCCACGTTACTCGAGCCCGACGTATACTGTCCAAAATTCAGTGCCGCGAAGAGGACCTGCAATGCGGCGGTCATCCCGCGGTCTCGGATGTTGTCAATCGTTCATGGATCAAAGCAGATTTCACTCCGACGGCAGTCTACAGCAATTGTTCTGGAAAACATGCTGGCATGCTCGCGGGGACGAAAGCTCTCGGTGCCGATGTGGGAACCTACCATCTGCCTACCAACCCCATGCAGGTTCGAGTGAGAAAGGCCGTTGATGAAATCTGTCATTTGGAAGCGAATGAATCATTATGGGGTACTGACGGGTGTAATCTTCCAGCGCCTGGTTTTCCCTTGCATTGCTTAGCTCGCATGTATTCTGTCTTTGCTGATGGAGCCAGTCAAGCGGTGTCCAACGACACCGAGACGACCCCGAGGACACAGGCGCTAAGTCAGATATTCCACGCAATGTCTACATATCCCGAGCTTGTAGCTGGGGATGACCGTTTTTGCACTGTGCTTATGACAGCGTTTCAAGGCCTGTTAATCGGCAAGCTTGGCGCGGCCGGTTGTTATGGAATCGGCATCAAGGAGACGGACCGGACCAGGGAGCTCGGGGCTGAAGGTGGACTTGGCATAGCTGTGAAGATCGAGGATGGCAACATTGAGATTCTGTACTCTGCGATCACAGAGATTCTAGAGCAGCTTCAGGTTGGCGAGCCGGAGATGCGGCAACAACTTTCTCGCTTCCATTGTCCTGAGATACAGAATACTGTGGGAATTGTGACAGGGAAGACATACCATGCATTCAAAGTGCGTGCCACGGATGACCGCGACTATGCATAGCTTATGGAAAGCTGCATTTGATGTTTATCCATATAATTACAATGAAATTCAACGAGTCAAGATTATTGCGTCTATTCATTTCCTATGAACAGATCTAGCAAAGTCAAATCCATGGGTATCACCAGCAGCTGTATGGTGCCGGTAATCCAAAATCTTCTCCGTAGAGAGCCCTGTGGTGTGAGTGCTATCCGAAAATCCACCGCCAATTCCCATGCAATCAATCCAGTGTCGTTCGCAGGAAGAGCATGAGGTTCTGCTCAAAGGTGTACGCCACCAATCGGTGAGTCGAAACCTCGTGCAGACTGTATGTCGGGACGTGGTAGTACAGACCCGATTCCTGTTCAACCATTTCCAAGGACATGAGGCTGAAACACATTCCAGGGCAATAGACAGCGTTCAAGATGATTTCACCATGAAGCCCAACCCCGGTGATAACATTGATCCTGACCCACCCAAAGCCGACGGCGGTCCGGGCAGTACCATCGATGTCTTTGAATTGCTGACGGGTTCCACCCAGTGTGTATTCATGATAATCGATGAAGCAGTCCTTGTTGTTGGCGACGTGTCGGTAGCAGCCCATGGTAACTGCCCAACGATGACGGGGAACGTTCAAGGTGGCGATATTGTCAGTTGGGGACGATGCATTTTGAGCATGGTTTCCAGTAATTCCGGGTTGTGGGATCGTGACTATAAATGGTGCAGCTTGAGCATTGTCGCCAACAATTCCGAATGGTCTAGCCGAGACTGGGAACGATGCAGTTTGAGCATTGTTGCCAACGACTTCAAATTGTCTAGCCGAGACTGGGAGCCGAACATCCCGAGCATTGTTGCCAACGATATCGGATGGCTCAGTCTTGATTACCTGGGTTCGGTCTCGGGTTTTGCCTTTCTTGCTGCGACGTGGACCACCACTGTTTTTTCCCAGTTTGCCGTTGTTTTCATCGTCCTTGTAGACCCAGAGGTTGGGATCAGGATGCCAGTCTGAGTTGCGAAGAGCCGGATTGAGGTATTTGCACTGAGCTGAACCATGACCAGGATTCTCGCAGTAGAAACAGTTAGTCCCTTCGGTAACCTGATATTCATTTTCACGCCATGCCTTTGCATACCCATCGTCGCCGACGTTTGGGGGTGGAGCCTTCATCTTCACGGCCGAGCCCCCGCTGTCCAGCGGGATGATAGCCATGGTTGCTTCACTACTAAGAGTCAGCGATAAAAATCATCGACTCATATGCGTGGAGCGGATAGAACAAGCTGGGAACTGGAAAGATTTACCTAAGTGAAGAACAACCACTCGTTCTTGATGATATCAGCGTGAGGAAAAGAGAGGATGTGAGGATGGTGGGAACAAAATCGTCCGTCGGATACGGCACGACGCGTGAAGAAGGAAAAGAAACAATCCGAGGAGATTGGTATCGATCAAGGTAAGAACGATGCGGGGAGATTAAGCGATATTTCCGAAGGACAAGGGATCTACTTTGGAGAAAGTGCTAAGATTGTTTCTGGTACACTCAATTTCTCATCAAATATCTTCTAGAATTCATTATCTTCCAATTCACAACAGTCTGCTATGAGTTATCATTCAGAATCTATCATAACTCCATCTCATTATTGTACTAACGAACGAGGACACCACGGTATCTCATCTTGCCATCACGAAGGGTCTGCATGGCCTTCTCAACTCCCTCAACATCCAATGGGAAGGTCATGATGGTTGCAGTGATCTTCTTCTCGGCGGCGAATTGCATCAAAGAGCGCAGACTGCGGCGAGATGCAACAAGAGATCCCTGGACACGGACACCCTTGAGGCACATCCTGAGCAGAGGGACAGGCGAGGGAGCCATATCGACAGTCAATGGGTAGATGGAGCCATGGATGTCCATCAATGGCATCAGACTGGGATTTCCAGGTTAGTTTTCTGGATATTTGAATGATTACGGGATTCAAACTTACGATTGATAGTCGACACTGGCACTGCCGCAGAGCAAGAGATGGTTCACCGGCTTGAAGTTCTTGATCTCTTGACCGGCCTTGAAGACGTGGTACTCGGAAGCACCAAAGGCCATTGCCTCCTCACGCTTGGCCTCGGAGCTGGACAGAACGACGACGTGGCATCCCATCGCGGCGGCAAGCTTGACTGCCAAATGGCCTAGACCACCAATACCCATAACAGCAACGCGGTCTGTTGGACGAACACCGTACTCCGTCAGGATGGTCCAGACAGTGGCGCCGGCACACATCAATGGGGCGGCATCAGCAGAGTCATATCCATCGGGAATGGGTACGACGCAGCCAGCATCCCAAACGACACCCTCGCTGAAGGATCCAAGATCGTGATCGTGACTACCGTATTCCTTCTTGTTCTCACAGTACTGGTCCCAGCCTATTCGGAAGTATCAGGTCAGTTATAGTTATTCCCCTGGTGCCGCCCGCAGTGCGGTCATTCCTCGTTATAACGTACCACTCAAGCACTTTTCACAGGTTCCGCACACATAGTGAGTATATCCAAAGCCGACGCGAGCACCGACCTTGACATTAGTGACGTCACGGCCAATCTGTCGCACGATACCGACACCCTCGTGGCCGAGAACCTGGCCGGAAGGGAGGAAATGCTCGTCTGTACCGCAGAGACCGGAGTGTGTAGTCTCAATGTAGACCTCGTTAGGCTGTAGGGTGCGGGTGGTCTTGTCCGCGACGATCTTTCCCTCCTTGGATCCACGGAAAACTTCGAATGTGACGCTCATTATGTTGTGAGTATGCTGAATTAACGCTGTGCACGGTGTAGGGAATAGGAAACAGTCAGTAGGGTATTTTGTGAATGAATTGTCGGAGGCATGAAAGGGAGATGCCTTTTTAAATAATTCAGGGAGATACCAGAGCTACCAGTTTTTCTACTCGATTTCTCATCATTTTGCTGGCCATTCTGTGGTTCTAGTGGGGTTCCGAAGTGAATTCTCCGACAGTTGAGGATTCTGTTAGGTTATCGGATCCATGCCACGAGGTAAACGAAATTAAGGTTGTTCCAGAAAACGTTCTATGCAGGGGTTAACAATCAGGCATCGTTAATTTCTGCTCGGACAATCATCGCATAAACAGGCTTCCCTGAAAGTTTCCGAGCGCCACGGGCCGATTGATCCGTATCTGCTAATCTGAGTGGCTGCCGAAAAAGGGTCGCTGGATTCATCTCGGAGATGTCACCGAAAAGGATTCTCCAGGTCATAGATTTGGTTGTGCTCGGCAGCACCGTTGCTCCGAGTCATCGGAATTTTCGGCGACTTTCGTCATCCACGGCGGTCTCGGGAGAAATCTAGCCAATCAAAAGTCGTCCTGAGAGCCTCGGATGTTGGCTGTATGACGTGTGGCTTTGCAAAAAATACTTTAAATTTTTTTTAAAATTATGGTGTAGAGCTGTAGATCCTGTCAGCCTGGCGATAAGCACGTAAAGTCCGTCAACGATAACAAAGGCAGCGTCTACATAGTCAATTTTTGTGGCCTCCAGAGGTGTTGACCGTAGCCTTGCGAAAAAACCTACCATGCGGCAAAACCAACATTGAAACATTGACACAATGGAAAATCAACATTCTATGAACTTCTTTGTCTTTGGAGTATTACGTTATTGCTTTGCGTTTGGTTCTGGGCTACGTGGTGACTGTTAGTATGATATTTCGTAAAGGTAATCTTGCCATCGCCTATCTGTTGTGGGGGCGACCTTAATGCAGGCCAGGGGATAGACCTATGTTATTCCCTCGATTATGGGTTAGCCACCTTAGAAAACACTTTCCTGGAAGTATCATATTTTAAGGATCTCCCTGCCAGATCAGCTCGGCCTAGGAAAGGGGACATAGGGTGGTCTAAGTCATGTGCAGCGGTGGCAAAAATAGGTATGATGGATCGACTGAAGAACGTGCCTTAAGATATACAGACGTGTCCCGGCGAAACCTACTAATTGTTGTCATTCCACCTGATCCAATAGTTAGCCCACACGAGCCAGTAAGGGGTTGTAACCAACATTTTCTTACTATTTTGTTACCGTCTGCACTGCCATTTAGAAGCTCGGCATGGATAGAAACGGCTTCAAGCCAGTCATCAATAGATACAACCAAGGAGGTATAGGTACTTGCTTCGCATTTTCCTTGGAAAATAAAATGCCCGCTTTCTGCCACGGATTGACCAATCAGCATCCAGATTTTGTGCATAACTTTGCACCACCTCCTCAACAGATCAAAGCTCCGTCACGTTTCACAATCAGCGATCTCTGCAACTACCGAATATTGTCAATGAAGAATTATAGGTTATAGGCTTATTGTGAGCGTTGGTGGAATTATTGAGGTGCGCTTGGTTACCGGGGTGATCTCCATTTAGAATCGACATTGCCACTCCGTCAGGAGCATAGGCTGAAATATATCTTTCCAACCATCAGACCTATGAAGGACCTAGTGTTGTTCAATTCACCTATTCAGTCCACAGAAACCCTCAATTCATCGTAAAGTGCTTTTTTCTTCTTATTTCTGGTCCTAGTGGTTTCCGACAAAGGGGGGCGGCCTTAATACCTGAAAATTTGGGCATTTTTACCAAGTAACTAATGGTTAAAATGTCAACTTGTTAATTGTTCCATCCCTAGTCTTAATTATTTCCTGCTGGCGGGACCTTTATTGTCTCTTGCTTTCTCTATTATTCCCTCTTCCGAACAATGGCGTCCCCGTTTCATGATCCAAGTACCACCAGTACATCCTTGTTGGAACACATGCCACCTCCTCTACCAATTCATGAGGGCAACAGTCTGTCTATGAATATTCATTCATTGTATCCTTCATTGTATCCTTTTTCAGTACATCCGTGGGCCCCGTTTGATCCAACTCTTGTATGGCCTTGCCTGCCGGCTCAATTTGATCCACGTCTCTCCACATGGCCGACTGCGAACAACCCGCCAGCTAGTTTTGGGACTGCCTTGATCAACTACCTTCATGCCGAAGGCCCTTCGTCCATGATTAATTTGGGCCACAATGAGACCCAGAGCCACCGCGTAGAAGATATTTCTGCTCCTATAACTGTCAACAGCTCAACTGGACACATTCTAGAAACAATAGTGGACAAACATGCAAGTCCTCAGGAGCAGACAGCCCATGAGGCTCAGAAGACGAAGATGACCAAGTGAGCTACCCTGGGCCTACAATGCCCAATTCTTTTCTAATCCTATCTGACACTCTACGATGGTGTCATTCCAGCTCGAGCCGACCTGAAACTTTAAAGTGCAAATGGGAAGGATGTACGGAGTATATATAACGGAAAAACAACTTCAGCGCCGAATCGAATTTTTGAAATATCTCAGGAACCACGCCAGTTAGCAACTTCTAAGCAACGGCAAATTCAATCTAACTCCCTGCGCTACATTTTGGTACCGGTCTCGAGCTTCCTCGATCGATATCGCGATGTTGCGCGTGTTAAAGGGCGTTAGGCTGGTCCCGTTAGGGGCCTCCAGAGGCCCATTAAAAACTCTGCTATCGAACAGAGAGCGCGTATTAAACGTCAACCACGGCGCACACGATCTTCTTATGGAATTGGGAAGGGGTTAGACTACTAGACTAACCCCTAAGGTCGTTAACTTCCTCCGGTAGGTAGAAGACCTAACGAAGGACCTCCTGTTAACGCCCCTGACTGATTAGTAGTAGGAGCTCGAAGCCCTGCGCAGAGACCTTAAGTAGGAGATCACTCTCGCTATTAAGGCCGCTATAGAGCCACTGTCACGGGCCAGTGCCCGATATAGGTCACGTGTTTCACGGGACCTTGGTATGTTAACGTGGGGAACGCGCGGGA
>JAMAGZ010000135.1:0-79955 GCA_023626575.1 Penicillium sp. PF1803
AACGGGCACTGCATAAGGATATATCTCGGTGTTTAAGACCCCTCGCTGCAGTAGCACTCATCTGATTCGACTGCCTTGATTTTAAAGAGGAAGTAATTCAGTGCGATGCGCATGGATCGCATCTAAATCAATACCGAGGTGTATGGCTTCGAAAGGGATTCGAATAGTCGAAGCACCTTCTTATCTAGAACCTTCACTAATCGCTGGTTCGGCTTACTAGTTCGTTCCTCTGCCCACTCTGATACCCATCTCTCCTTAATGCGCCGCCGCACTCGACGCTTTGCGGTCGATACTAGAAGGACACGACCCGCGGATGACCCCTCGGGGTAGGGTTGTTCCGCTCCGTTCCCTACTCTCCCCTCCGTTACCGCTAACTTTACTTTAACGTTAGCGGTCTCGTTGCTAGGAACGCCCACGTGTGCGGGGATCTAACGGATCTCGATAGGAATCTAATCGAACGTGGGCGTTTACTATAGCGATCGAAGGGTTCGTACGTGGTTATAGATAGAACTTAGCACGAACTAGCCCGACGATCGCTTCGGGTTTTATACTGCCTAGATAGCGGCCTAGTAGTCAGAGAAGATAGTGAGCCTTACGGGCCTAATAGTTCCTATAGGCCTAATATTATTATAATATTAGTTAACGAACTTAGCCACCGCTATTTTAATGCCGTTAAGCTCGGTAACGTACACTATTAATTCCTTAGTGGTTCTAAGATATCGCTATTAGAAAACGCCCTCACGCGGGGTAACAGCTAAGGCGCTAACTTAGCCCTCGTACCTACTACTATCTATAAAGAACAGAACCGTTCGGGGGCGACCCTATATAACTATCGGGGTGTAGTCTAAGAGGGCCTATTATAATAGAGACTCCGTCTTAATCTTATTATACGAGGCTCGCGCCGCCTCTGTATCCTCGATAGTGCATAGGATCCGTGCCTCCTATAGTACTAGAACAAATGCCTTACGCGATTCCCACGTCCCTTACTAGTACAAAATACCATCTTCCCTCCACCTAAGGGCTTTAAGAGGGCTCTATCCCCCTTCTTTAATCTCCCGCGGGGATCGTTATCGGCGTAGGCATTCTAGCTAAGCCTACCCGGTACTAGTCTAGATTCGTATTACCGCTTCCTAGATAAGCTAGTCTATAAGGAGGTGAATTAGTGTTAGGAAAAGCTCTACGTTAAGCGCTACCGCACTAGTGGATTTAAAGGCACCACTAATAAGGATCCCCGCACGTCGTTGAATTTTAGTAAATTCGTTGACCGTACGTTTTAACTCCTATACAGGCATAGATCTAGCCGTAGGGTAGTACTATATAGATATCCCGTAGAGCATCTATAGCACCACTACTACTTAGTAGACCCTTCGCATTAGCATTAATGAAGCACCCCACACCGATCCTATTATCGCCCGAAGGGCTTCGAGGCTGCTGTTGGCCTTAGCGAGCAGCTTTTAACGGTATATATCGAAGTCGAGGTGTCTATCGAGCTAAATACCTAGATACTTAGTAGATTATATCGGCTATATTAATAAGTCGTTATACTAGACAGGTATCTAGTCGTTACCCTAAGGGTGCGCTTAGTCGAAGTCGTATATATTAGTAGTGTCGTTCACACTATCGTTCTCACGGTTATCGTTTTGATCATCGGTTAGTTAAGGGTTAGTGAAATAGATCAGTTCGAACTTATCGGGTGTAAATCTTGCTATATACCGTTTCGCCTATTACTCTGCTTTTCTAAGTACCTTCTCTAGTAGCTTAATATTATCATAATATGTTTCGGACTCCACGATAATCGCCACGTTATCCACCTAGCTAAAGCCGCACGTAGCACCCGTTCCGCCTCGTATATATGTACTATATACCGAGACTAACGGTGCGTTAAAAAGCAAGAACAGGATTAGCGAGATAGGCGATCCTTACGGGATACCGGTGGGCGTGGGGAAGCTATCCGAGAGAAAACCTAGTAACTTTATGCGAGTACTCCTATTACTAAGGAATAATGCGATCCACAGCGCGACCTAGCCTAGTCGAAGTTTCGTAATATTAGATAGTAGCCGTTCGTGTGAAACATTATTATAGGCGCCTACCACGTTAAGTAGTAGCATCGACACCTTCTTACCCCGCCCCCACGCACGGTGCACGCGGTCGAGGATTAGCTAGATCGTATAATCTACTAAGATCCCCTTCCGTCTACCTAGATAGGTCTTCGGTAGTAGCCCGTGCTCCTTAACCGCCTATACGATACGCGTGGCGACGATTGATTCGAGGATCTTCCTAAGGGTGTTTAATAAGGCGATAGGCCTGTATGATTTCGGCTATCAGAAATCCTGTGGGCCCCCTTTGCGTAGTGTGACGGTGATCGACACCTAGAAATAGCGGGGATTATGGCCCTTTCGCATACACGTATCGAAGATAGCCGTCAGAATCGCCACGAAGTGGTTATTACCTACTAGTAGCTTCTATACGCGGTTAGGGATCCTATCCTCTCTAGGCGCTTTATTAGGTAGAGCACGTTTAATCGCGTCGATGACCTCTTACTATAAGATCGCCGGGAAGGTGAGTTAATTCGGATGCGAGGTTGAATCGATATTAGAGAGATCGGCTTATAGGGGCTATAGGAAGAATACTTAACGAAGTAGATCAACCTTCTGCTAGTTAGTTTCTGCTAGGCCTGCCTACGAGCGTAGGGTAGGTATACTACTACTAGTTGATTAATCTCTTATTCGGGCCTATTTCGACACTTTCTAAAGACCTTAGGGGCCTTTATTAATTATGTCTCGCACCTACTAGCGGAAGCCCTATTTTAACGCCTTCTTAATCACTCTTCCCTTTGTATTCCTTACTAACGTGAATTCTTTCTAGTCCTCCTAGCTATATATACTAATATACCGCCGGAAATGCCTGCGTGACGCCTTAATTACCTCTATGCATTCCGGTGTCTAGCCCTAGCGGGCCTACGCTAATGGCTTCGCCTAAGGTGTTAATGCCTAGGCCGCCTACTATACTATATCAAGGAGGTAGTCGACGGCGTAGTCGATCTTATACGGTGTAGGCTCTTCTGGTAGTCGTATCATGTAGAGGTTAGCTAAAGCGAAGGTAAGGAACTTCTCTACGTCTATAGCTTTCTAGTTCCGGCGTTTAATAGGATCTATAGCTTCCGGCACGTTAACTTCGAGTAAGGTGAGTATTAGAAGGTGATCTGAATTAGCATACACGCTCTTATTAACCTCGCACGCTATTATCATCTCTCGTAGTGAGTATAAGGCTAGAACGAGGTTAATCGTGGATTACGAGCTAGCCTAGTCGCGTGTGACGGTGCCTAGCGCTAACTAGTTATCTAGCCCTATAGTTTCTATTAAATCTAAGAGATCCTCCGCCCTCGCATCGCGTAGGGCATCGTCACCTCCCTAGGCCGGGTGGTGTAGGTTGAAATCCCCTAGCACTAGGTAGGAAGCCCTTTTCTGCTCACGGATAGGCAGTAGCTTCTCCTGTAGCAGACGAAGAGCTGCCTTACGCTACTAGTCGTTATACACGTTAACAATTCGAAGCTCCCCGGATGACTCGGTCTTAATACGAATCTCCTAGTAGTCACGAGAGTGTGCTAAGTGAGTGTATTCGCCTATCTTCTTCGATATAAATATATAAACCCTCGCCCTATCTCCCGTTTCGCTCTCCGCCGGATATAGTAGCTTATGCGTCTGCTTTAACGGGTAGTGAGTATTATCTTAGAAGGGATTCTCCCACGGCTCCTAGATAGCAATGATATCGGCGCTAATAACCTTCTCTTCACGTAGGAACTATACCATCACTATATCCTTCGATCGGTTAATATTATATTAATATATTTTAAGGTCCCTCGGTGTATATTATTAGCGGGTGTACTGATTTATTAGCGGGTTGATTAAGAAGATTTCCTGCTATACATTCTGCGTCTCTTAGCTAAGCGAATGTTAAGAGATAGATCCTCGCTATAAGGCTACTTTCGCTTCCTACGCGCTTCTTATGCCGGTAGTGACGATAGCTAGTAGTCTTGATCGCCTTTATGAGCTTCTAACTAGCGTTCTAGATCTCTTATGTTAACCTTATTAAGCTCTAAGCTAAGCTCCGAGATGTCTTGATTCGCTCCCTCCACTAAACCTACTATCCGCGCAGATTTCCTCGTGATACTAGTGTTATCACTGTCGGCCTTCCTCTTAGTAGTCTTCCTCGCCCTAGCCTCCCTCGCCCTAGCCTCCCTCGCCTTCGCGGTCCTCGCCCTAGCTAGGTTAGCCCTAGACTAGGTGCTACCTATGCCTTATAAGCCTATTCCTTCTAGCTAAAAATTAATCTTATCAAGGAGGGGTATAGTGAAACTCTGTCCTGCTAAAAATCGAAAGTTATTTAGTGCTATCGAGAAGTGGAACGCTAGCTATTCTTTATTAGTTATTAGCTAGTCGATAATAATTAGCTATTCCTAGGTCTAGCCTTCCCTATCCGCACTAGGACCGTCTATCTTAGTATCTACTAGTTAGGACTAAGCCCTTTATGCCCTCCGTAGTCTCCCCCTTCTGCCTAATAATGCTACTATTACTAATTTAGCGTTCTCTTTAGGTATATACTGACTAGCTTATAGGCTAGTCCCTATTCGTGATATAGGGCCGGTGCCCTCGCCCCCGTTACTAGGGCCTATAGCCGGCGTGAGACCGCTACTCTCGACGCCGCTAGTAAGTAGCTCGCTAGAGGACTCCTTACTTAATGATAATGATTCCCTTAGTGTACCCTATAAGCTAACGGAGGAGGAGAGTAAGGTAGCCGGCGGTTAGTTAATACTATATAGAGCCGGGATATAGTGATATCTCCCTCTATACCTTAATAGCTCCGTAACCTTCTCTACCTTACGCTATCGTGCCTTATACTCCGTGCTCTACGTAGCGTATACGCCCTCGTAATTAGCATACTTATTCCCTTATGTATCCTTCGTAGGGTAATCCCGAGACTAATAACCCTCCGTATAGTATATATACTTAGCCGTGTTAGTATAGGTAGTTCCTATATAACTATACTATTAATAATTAAAGTACTACCGCACACGAGCCGCCCTATCGTATAGAACAGCCATTAGACTATCGTAATCCTAGAGGACCTCCTTATTAATTATCACGTTAGCCGGCACTAGGGAAGTGAACTCGATAATAAGTAAGCCCGACTTCCTACTTAGTATACGTAGCTAGCTAACCTTCGTAATGTCTGCCTCCTTACCCTAGTTATAGTTATTCGTAGCGAGGAGATCCTTCACGATCTTCTCCTATAGTAGTGTCTCCGAGGCCTTATTAATACCTAGCGAACGGACGTTAATATCGTGTACGATAACACCCTACGTAGGTATATACACGAATGCCGTCTTATAAAGACCCTTCGTCTATTTCCCCTAATAAATTCGTATAATCTCGGCCTCCTTCGCATTACGCATCATGAAGCGGAGATCGCCCGACTTTAGTTAGCGCGATACGAGGACTATCACCGATATAAGAGGTATCACGCTATTCGTCCTCGCTGCCTTCGCCCTAGCCTAATTCACACGTTTAGTGAGCTTAGCGCTCGTTAGGCGACGGAATATACTAACTTACGAGCGGTCGCTAAGGCAGACCACCACTTCGCGGTCACGTGCTACCTCCGCCGGGCGCGTTAGCGAGCTCGATGAGCTACTCGAGGAGAGATAGTGCGCCGGCGCAGGCATTATGCGAACCATATCAGCGAACGATCGAACCGTCTGCCTTGCTAGTGGTTCCACTGCTGCTTTAATCGCAGTAGTAATCTCTTACTTAAGGTCGCGGCGTAGGGATTCGAGTTCCTGCTGCCAATCGGTCAGGGGCGTCGACAGGAGGTCCTTCGTCAGGTCTTCCACCTGCCGGAGGAAGTTAACGACCTTGGGAGCTGGTCTTGCAGCATTCTGACCCCTTCCCAGCTCTTTGAGAAGGTCGTGAGCGGTGTGGTTGGCGTTCAGTACGCGCTCTCTGTTCGATGGCAGATTTTTCAATGGGCCGCCGGAAGCCCCTAGGGCCGGCCTAACGCCCTTTAACGCGCGCAACATCGCAATATCGATCGAAGAAGCTCGAGACCGGTATCAAAATGTAGCGCCGGGAGTTAAATTGAAAATGCCGTTGCTTAGAAGTTGCCAACTGGCGTGGTTCCTGAGATATTTCAAAAATTCAATTCGGCGCTGAAGTTGGGTGTTAGCGTCTCCCTACAAGACCTTAGGGCTTTACCTTTTCACACGCAATGAGATTTTAGTGCCGTGGCGTTTTCTGATTTAAAGTATTAGCGAGCTACTCTGTATTTAATCGCAGGAGACTCTGACTTAGAGATCTCTAACATTCAGTCTTGTTCTAATACTACTATTTGGTGCACATCTTCTTCTCCTTACCTAGTTAACAGGCCCCCTGTCCTGCATTACAGCCCTTTATAACTATAGATTAAAATAACTATATATTAAAGATCTTATTAAAATTTACTACTACTAGTAAACGGCTGAAGAAAACGCTAGGTAAAGTAGGAATCTACCTAAAAAAGAATTAACTAAAAGCTTTAGAGTATACTATTAACCTCTATCAAAAAGAGATTAGCTCACTACTATATATAAGCCTAAAAACTAGGGTTAATATAGCCTATCTAGTTATCTATTACTCTAGATATATAAGTAGTCCTAACTATATATATCTCTCTAAATTAAAAAAGATATAGTAATTATCAACATATATGCATGGCCCGTCAGGTATGCATAAATATTATGGTTGGTTGAAACAGCACACTCCGGACCCACTTCCCCGCAGGAAACCACCTCGGCCACGAGTGCACTTCTAATGCACTAATTAGCTAAAATCAACAATGATGAATCTCAACTATTCATCGGATGGAATATAACGAGTTTCCTAACACTCTCGTATGCCCCTAAGTTTATTCATGTTTCTGTTAATCATTTCTCTGTGACATTCTACCATGTACCCAAAGTTATAAATACTGCCTGTTTCCTATAGCTAAATTGAACAAGTTTTACACCCAAGTTGAACAATGGAACAAGTTTAAGATTCCTTTTGATCTTCTCTCTTGATCAGTGTTTCTCTTCCACAATCGTGGGCTTTCCATTAGACTGCACGACCCCTACAACCCTGTCTTAAGGTTGTACATTACATCACTGTGTGCATTATACCTCGGTGTACACTACACAACACCGTGCACTACACTTCTGTGCACGAAGCGGACTTGTGACCACTATCTCAAGTTCGACAGTAATATCTTTAATATCAGCCTAATCTAGGCCTATATTATAATTATATAGGGAAAGACCTTTATATAAAAGGCTACTCTAATTCTAATTAGTTAGGTGATATCGATAGTAGAAAATCTATTACTAGCTATATATTTAGCCTATCTAGAGATCTAGCCACTAATAATATAGTAAGCTAGAATTCGATACTATAAAAATTAGTAGCTCTATCTACCTACGAAGCTAAATATATAGCTATAAAAGAAGCTATAAGAGAAGCTATCTATCTAGCTAATCTCTTTAACTATCTAAACGATAGACTAGGCCTAGGCTATACGCTTAGTAAGCCTACTATATTAGTGGATAATAAGGCGGCTATTAAGCTAGTCGAAAACCCTAAATTCTATAAAAGGACGAAGTATATTAATATATAATATCATTATATTAGAGATTAGGTTAAATAAGAAAAGGTTAACGTTTAATATATACCTACTAAGCTATGATTAGCAGACTTTCTAACTAAAAATATTAGAATAGAAGTATTTAAAGACCTAAAGAATCTAGTAAATCTCTATGAAATCTAGATTTAAATATATAATATACCTTTAGGAATAGTTTTATCCTAAAAATAGGTTTTCCTATACCCTATACGCGAATGCGGAAGGAACTTATATATATATATTAATCCTATACACTAATCTCCATACTTTACTACCTATATACACTATAGTATAAAGATTACGGGGGGTTATAAGATATCTAGAAGATATCTAGAAAATATCAAGGGCAAAAATATCTAAACCGTTAAGAAGCATTATAAAGCTAGACTCACCTATAATAGATGAATCTCTATAAGCTTCATGCTATACCACGGCTACTACTATCTAATTAGATAATCAGGCATAAAAAGACGCATATAATAGTATTGCCACCCTCATCACTACTATAGTCAATTACACCATACAACCTATAAATCGCTATTACATTATATCATTATATAATCTAGATCTATTTAGATCTATCGAGGGTATTTATATAAACCCCTAAAAGGTTAAAGTAATTTGAGTATAGGAAGCCTTAAAGACTATCTATAAGGTATAGAGTTTCTTAAGATTCGCGAACTTCTATTAATTATTTATCTTATATTTCGTTATCCTTTTAGTATTATTAATAAAGTTAATAAAGAAGAGCATTATATTTTCTTAGGATAAAGACTATTATAAGGCCTTTAATAAATTAAAGGATCTCTTTATTAACGCGCTAATCCTTATATATTTCGAAGAGGGTAGAGAGATAGTACTAAAGACTAATATATTAAGATAGGTTATTAATATAGTGCTATTATAGTATTAAGATAATAGAAGATTAGCCCTATATATATATATATCTTATAAAAGTTTTTATTTGTAAAAGCTAATTATGAGATTTATAATAAAGAATTACTTATGATTATATAAGGAATATAAGAATAACGCCTAGAGTTAAAGATAGTCCCCTAACTTATTATTATAATAGATTATAAGAACCTACAGTACTTTAATAAGGCAAGGTAACTCTATAAACGATAGATATAATAGGCGGATATAATAAGTAAATTTAACTTTACCCTATAATATTATCTAGGATAATTTATATCTTACTTAGACACCTTATTAAGGGGAATCACTAGGGACACCATGGATTTTACTACCCGCACCATGTTTAGGTAATACCCGTATCACATAATCAGTTTTGCCAAGAATCCTTACTATACATTACCGCAGTAACTGCATTACTTACCACTATAGCAACTACATTCTATCTTCTACTATAAGAGCTTCTCTTTCTTCTCTTCATCTGATTCTTCATCTGATTCTTCATCTGATTCTTCATCTGATTCTTCATCTGATTCTTCATCTGATTCTTCATCTAATTCTTCATCTGATCATGGAGCCACCAATGGAACAAGTCTTTGACACTAGAGAGCAATTGCTTGCTTCTATCCAGGAGCATGCCATATCTTATGGCTACGCTATCATAACAGTCCGCTCTACTAAGGATACGAATATCACCCTTAGCTGTGATAGAGGTGGTGTATACCACGATCGAATTGATGCTCCGGATAGGGCGAAGCGCCGAAGAACTAGTACGAAACGAATTAGCTATCAATTTCGTCTCTATGGGAAGAAGCTTAATACTAGTTAATAGGAAATCTAGGTTAGAAACCCTACTTATAACCATGAACCTGATAATAATATAATAGGGTATTCTCTAGCACGACGTCGGTAATTAACCGAAGATCAGAATCATACTATTAAGTATCTATCAGATATCGGATCGAAGCCACGATAGATTATTAGCCTCCTACGAGCAGAGCAGCCTACTACCTTAATTAAAGCGTGCGATCTTTATAATATTCGCGATAAATTAAGACGAAAGAAACTTAGTAACTATACACCGCTTAAATTTCTAAGTGAGACACTTTAAAATAATAGTTAGAGATATATATTTAAGTAGGATATAGAAGGCTATATTCTTTTCTTTATGTTTACTTATCTAGAATTAATTAGATATACTAATTAATATAATAGGGTCTTCTTATTAGACTATACTTATAAGATAAATCGTTAAAAGATGCCTCTTCTATATATTATCGGTCTCTCGCTATCGAATTCATTATTTAGTATTACTTTTTGCTTTATGCAAAATGAGTAAGAAGCAAGCTATAAATAGACTTTAAAGACCTTTTTCTTATAGCTTAATCCCTTACTATTTCCACTAGTTCTTTGTACTAATAGAGATCTTACTCTATTAGGTGCTATTAAAGCGATTTATCTAAGAAGTCCACACTTATTATGCATTTAATATATTAATAAGAACGTCCTTATAAAGTTAAAGTAATATTTCTCTTCGAATGAAGAATTTAAGGCTTTTATAAAGTTATAGAGAGAGCTTATTAACTCATTGACTATAATTAATTATAATAATTAACTAGCTAAGTTCGAGACTAGATTTAGTCTTACTCCTACTGCTATTCGATATATAAAAGAAACCTAGCTAACCTATAAAGAGATGTTTATTAGGGCTTAGGTAGGGTAATATCTCTATCTTAGTAATTAGGCGACCTCACGAGTAGAAGGCTCTTATACTATTATAAAATAGTATATAAGAGCATTAATAGGTAATATGCTCTTTATTTTTAAACGAATTAATAAAGCTTTACAGGATTAACACTATGCCCTTTTATCTAATCTTACAGAAGATCGGATTAAAACGCTAAATTTCTGCGCACACTATCTATATTCGAATATTAAAAAGAGAACATCGCGATATTTAATATCATTAATCTCTAATTAAGCTACTATAGCTAAGAGAGCTACACCTAAAGCACCTCTATCTAAGTATACTAATATATTCACTAGGATAATAGGCCTTCTATATGCCCACCGAATCGCTAGCTTATTATCAACACATCAGCTAATTCCACTAAGCGATATTCATCAATTCTAGCGAATCGGCCTTAGTAACGAGGCATCAGAGTATCTGCTAATACTTAAGCCTATATTATCACTGCCACAAAGGATATCAAACGAAGACAACACATCATATCAAAGCAACAAAACATCAGACTAAAGGGTTATTAAGAAGAAAGCGCCATCAAAATGCTCAAACTATGGAGAAATTGGCCATACAATTCGTTCATGCAGGGTATAATCGGATGTGTAAATAATATGGAATGAAGAAAGATGAAGAGAAGAAAGAGAAGCTCTTATAGTAGAAGATAGAATGTAGTTGCTATAGTGGTAAGTAATGCAGTTGCTGCGGTAATGTATGGTAAGGATTCTTGGCAAAACTGATTATGTGATGCGGGTATTACCTAAACATGGTGCGGGTAGTAAAATCCATGGTGTCCCTAGTGATTCCCCTTATTAAGATAGGAGTAAGATATATTATATAGCTTCGCTAACGAAAGGCTATTAAATTAGTTCTAAAGGATATTTAATAAGGTTAGAGTATATACTAGGTAGCTATATATTAACGATAAAGATATAATATTAGATTTTAATTAAGATCCTATTATTTAAGGAAATAAGGCTATAAGATAAATAATAATAAGCTTAATAAATAGATATAATATACTAAGCATACTTAGAAATACTATTAAAATAGGCACGAAAACTAGCCTCTCTAAGTATTATTTAGATAAAAGGGGCCTATTATACTTTAGATAAAGGGTCTAGATTCCTAAGAGCGAAACACTATATATAAGGATTATTTAGGAGGTATATAACTCTTATATAATAGGTTACCTAGGCTAAGATACTATATATACGATACTATCTTAGTAGTTCTTTTAGCTAGGAGTAGTAAAGGATATACGAAGGTTCCTTCGAAACAACACTATCTATAGTAGAAGTATAGTATAGTAAGATACGAAGTATAGCTTACTAAAACTACTACTAATTCCCTAGTGAATCTAGGCTAAAATCTCGATAGACTTTATTACTAAATTTCGAACTTAGGATAGTGGTCATAAGTCCGCTTCGTGCACCGAAGCGTAGTGCACGGTGTAGTGTAGTGTACACTAAAGTATAGTGCACATAGTAGTGTAATGTACAACCATAAGACAGGGTTGTGGGGGTCGTGCAGTCTAATGGAAGACCCACGATTATGGAAGAGAAACACTGATCAAGAGAGAAGATCAAAAGGAATGTTAAACTTATAACATTGTTAAACTTGGGTGTAAAACTTGTTCAATTTAGCTATGGGAAACAGGCAGTATTTATAACTTTGGGTACATGGTAGAATGTCACAGAAAAATGATTAACAGAAACATGAATAAACTTGGGGGCATACGAGAGTGTTAGGAAACTCGTTGCTTTTTTCTACGATGTGATAGTTGAGATCTATCATCGTTGACTTAGCCAATCAGTGCATTAAAAGTGCACTCGTGGCCGAGGTGGTTTCCTGCGGGGAAGTGGGTCCGGAGTATGCTGTTTTCACCATCCATAATATGCACACCCGACGGGCCATGCATATATGTTGACAGTAGCCTTAGTCTATAGAGAAGGAGACTAGGTTTAGCTAAACCTAAAGAATATCTAATCCTAACGTTAATTAAAGAAGCTAGATTAGATATACGTAAAGTACACCGTCTAGGGGGTACCCTCCCTATATATAGTACGATTAAATATACCGACCGGGGTATACCTAGTGTTCTATATAGACCTAATCCGGCCGGCTACTACGGACCCTCTTCTATCGTAAATCGTGGACGATTTATAGCTACCTCCCCTACTTATTAACGGTGAATTAGAATACTAGGTAGAGGAAATTCTCTACTATAGAGTGCGTAAGGTAGGGCGAGGGTCTAGAATAGAGGTTTTAGTGAAATAGGTAGGATACGCAGAGACCATATAGGAACCGCTAGATTCCGTGCGTGATTATAAGGCTCTCGAGAAGTATAAGGAGCGTTTTAGCCCCGTCCTAGGCACGAGTAGCCCTATAGTCGACGGCGATAGGGATGTCACAATAACCACTATCAGGGTGAGGAGGGGGGTACTATAACGGGCCAGGGCCCGGCGATAAACTATGGGTCATGGCCTTACGTGCATTAGGCATAGACGATCAGGCAGAAGAGCAGCGAGGGGTAGAGACACCGCCATTTCGCTCCCTTTTCCCCTAGGAAACGGAGCGAGTTCTCTTTCCCTCCCTAAGATTGTTGTAAACATTTTGTGGCCTAGTACAATTGAATCAATTCTGCTTCAGCCCTTCACATCTTAGGGCAGTTCCGGCACGTCGAAATCGAGCCAGAGCCCCCGTAGGGGGAAGGAAACGACCTATTAGGATAATCTAGTGACGGTATAGGGGGTGAAGACGCTAGGTAGGAGGAACGCCAAATCCACGGCCAACCGAGAGGTTATGGAAGAATACATCCAACACGTCTAGTCGACAACGAACGCCATTAATCGAGAACGAAGCAGGAGGGATACCGGGGATAGAAGATGCAGAGGAAGTCGCAGGCCATTGTGAGGGCGGAGTGAGAGATATGTCGTGAGACTGAGGGCTTGGTGGGCATATGGATTCTGTTTTTAGGCTGATTTTATATGGCAAGATGCCGTTTTTCTATGTATTTACTGTTTCATGCGCGGGCTGGGCGTTCGGATCACTCTTGCTTCCGCCGGAGGAAGCGCCTGCATAGCCATTACGCCACTAGTTAGGCTGCAACAGGTTAATAGAGTGTTGATTGATTGATTAATTATGTCTCCCCGCCTATTTGGTCTACTACTATGATATTATTCAACCTATCAGGTAGTTGTTAAATCCTCTATCTCTTAAGCAGCTCATGAGTGCAGAAATGATTAACATAACAGTCAATTTATTAACACTTTAGTACTACTGTGGGCCTTGATGAATCCTTGTCCAAACAGACTCAGTAGCAGGGCAGTCTATATAAGACCTGCTACGTAGTAAGGTAGACTACTATTGAGATAAGAATGGGCTTTTGAGCATAGTTTTCTTCCGACAGACCACCAATTTCCCTCCTTCTCGGAATGTTGCATGGACACTTATCTTCTCATGATAGGCCACGGTTTCCTCCACGGCTATGGCTGTTCACTGGATGCCGCCAATAGTATGGGTAACGGATATTCTGTGGATTCTAATCTTTCGTTCGATCCCAGGTTTTTCTTGTTCTGTCTCATGCGCTGTATAGCCTAACCTACCCCGATGATGAACCCAAAACCACTCAATCCAGTTCCAAGGTACAAAACACCACGATATCCCTCGAGCACCATATAATCTGCCACGTTGACCTCCACCACGCCAGCAATACCAAGACCTAAACTCTGCGAATAGTAAACGACGGTCGCGATTAGGCTCGCTGCAATACCTTAGTGTTCAACGGGTACAAGATTGCTCAACATAATTGTACCTGCTGGAAAACTCATATCCATCCCGAAGGGACTGAGTAAGTACGCCCAAAAAACGTTGAGCCAGTAGGTTTGGTGGACTGGCATTGCATTGTTGCAAGGATGATGTTGCCGACACAAAACCGTATAAGCGAGAAAGCCAGAATTGTTGGCGGCTTTACCCCCCTGGTCAGAAGATTCGAAGTCAAGATGCTAGCAAGGATACCAGCCGGCGGCACTGGGCTGAGTTGTGCCGCAACTGAGAGCATGGTATCGCCGCGAAGACGAAGCATAAAGTTGATGGAATAATAGCACAGTATACCAAAGGATGACCACCCAAGACCTTCTACGACAAGAATCCAGGCAGCATGGCGGTCGATCTGTGCCACCGGGACAATCGCGTGCGCAGTCCTTTTTTCATTTGGGAAGAATACAGCGATGAGGAACAGACCAATGATGAGGGTCGTGGTGCATTGCACACTGGCCCATCTTGTTTCCGGGGCACGATTCCAAGCAAAGTTAAAGAGAACAAGCCCTGAGGAAAGCGATTGGCTCGTTGTGACATGACAGGATTTCATTTCTTACCAGTAATGATTGTCGACGTTCCCAGATAATCGAATAGTTCACTGTTCGGTGAAGGCTTCCTACCGACATGTGGGACGAAGAGATATGCCAGACTCCCGCATATCAGACACGCAATAGCGTTGATGTAGAAAACCCATGGCCAGTTTGCTAGCTGAGCGAGCAACGCCGAAAATACGGCCCCCAGGGTGAAGCCAATAGGCGCTCCGGAAGCGTAGAGCGAGAATGTCAGATTCTTCCTAGGGCTCGGCTTGTAGATAATCCCAAGAATAGCCAGTGCGCCGGGACCAGTGCGGCGGCAGCTATACCCTGGAAGGCTCGGCAGATATCAAAGAAGACCTGCGACCCAATGTAGACAGATTCGCCTGCGAGGAGAGCCCATAACGAAAACCAACCCCATGCCGCAACGAAAAGACGTTTGTGGCCGACGATGTCCCCCACACGGCCAAATGCCAGCATAAAGGCACCCGATGTGAGCCCGTAGGCAGCGGGATACCAGGCTATGTCGGTTGACTCTGCTCCAAAGGTCTCTCCAACCACTAGACCGGGGAGAAAGCTCTGTGCTAGAGAAGCCTGCACCATTCCTTAAGCCGAACATATCGTAAATAGCATGAAAATTTCTCTCGTAAGAGATAAGTCACTAATATGGAATATGTTTTCCTCCCTTTTCTTTTTGAACATTATAATATTCGAATCGCTGTCCTCGATAAGATCTTGAAATTAAAGAATTGCTGATGTAGGCTGCTTATAGCTTGCTGTGAGTAATAAGGCGAGAACGTAGTGCAAATCTTCAGTTAATAGCTATATGTCCAGTGACCTTTAAAGCACATCCATGGCGCGTGGGAATAATCTCTCTACCAAAAGGCCTCCGACCCTAGTCACGTAATTAGTCACAATGTTCCCGAGTGGAGTGTTATCTCCGACTTCCCATCAAGAAAATTCACCTACTGAGAATCTAAAAGATAGTATATAGGTTATACAAGCAACTTCAATATTTTTCCCATTCGGTATAATCCTCCCGTCCCATCAATGCTTCCATTTACACGTATCGTAAGCCAGAGGCTTGATTTATCAGCGCAATGTGTATCAACCTTAGTAAATATATGAGCCCACTTTTCTTTGGGTGCCAGCAACATCAAAGCCTCAAACTTCACTGCATGCGCCAGATACCGAAATCAAGGATTTCGATTGAACCAAGTCTTGCCTCTTCTTCGCTTAAAGGTAGTAAATTCTTACGATGACGTGCTCCAATGTTTTGAGCTACAGTAGAAACTTGGACTCGAGGATGAGAATTATGAAGGCTCTTCTTGAGTGATATTACTATCATTATTATACATAAAAAGGCGATTACCGCTATTAATTCATCCCCTTTGCCATGAGACATGTAGCCTTTCGGCGAGGCATCTTTTCACCCTGCCGAGATATCCCGGCTCATCTTTCTCGAGGTGTATATGGCCGCACTTTGATAAGGCTGACTTCTGCGGCATGCCGCCGGGGCCAAGTCTCATTCAATGATGAGAACTCTATTTAGCCAGTTCGGCCTGACTTGCGGTGTGCAGAGGGTGCCAGGTGTCATCCAGTCCGGTTGGGGTCATTGGATTCCCTTGCATCCTTTGGTAGGGGCCCAAGTGGACTGATAGGCCCTCTTGAAGCTTTCAAGTGACAAAGACTTGCTTCATGGAGATTTCCGCTGATAACCCAAGAATTCATACCCTCGAGTCTGTGGATTTTTGTATTAAAAATATGCTTTTTCAACCGACTCGGCATTGGCTTCAAGCCATAGCATAGACAGTAGGCGATGGAGTCCACTTTGTGATTGTTGGTTGCAACCGAATTTCCTGACCTACAAGGATGTTCCACTCATTTCGTGTAATTGGAGTAACATCCGATGCTGACAGAGGAGTCTTGGGTCCACGCCTGGACGAATGTGGCTTCATAGTGCTTGACTTCAGAGGACTCGCTTTCACGGGACTGGGATTTGTCTTTGTCACAACTGCCTTTGCAGGTGAAGGGCTTGCTGGGAGTCCTTTGTTTGTGATTGGCTTGGAGGGGGTGGGCTTTGTCACTGGTTCTCGTCGAACACGGACAGTGCGAATTGGCGCAGTGTGGACCGGAGACTTGCGAGGATTTTCGGTCTTAACTTTGGTTGGCAGGATGATTGCTTCTTGGTTGTGTGTGTTTTTATAAGCGGCGGCAACGGCGGCGAGGAGGTCGTCCTTGACGTCTAATTGTTCGTAGACGCGATGGAAGAAGGCCTTGCTGAAGGGACGGCCTTGGAAATCCTTGATGATGCGGTGGAGTAGTTGCACGCAGGACGTCATGGACTGTTCATCCGACCGCGAGAATGGGCGGCTAGAGAGGATGCACATGCGGCGCTTGAAGATGTAGATGCGGTCCATGTTGAGGAGCGTCAGACCTTCTTGGCTGAAGATGACTTCGTTTTGGAGGATGGATTGTTGCACGAGGTACTCGTTTGCATGACGTTCATGCTGGCTGCGGCCAAGGGCTTCGGTCCAACTTGGGCCAAGAGAGAACTTCTTTGCACCCTTTGCAATTGCTCGCTCCAGTACACGCCGTGAAGGACCATCGAGAGGTGTGATAGGGATGATCATGAGGTCGGAGGCCTGGCCAGTTGGGTATGGCTTACCGCGACCGACCAAAAGCGTGATATGCATTGTCTTTTGTTGTAACTTAGAGGAGATATATTCGAGAGCGGGGAGGATAGATGGAAGCACAACTTCAGAGTCAAAGTTGAAATCTGGGGAGAGAGGAGGAGAAATCATGTCGTTGGTGAGGAGGCGAGTGGGCGAGCTGGGGACATAAATGCCCGATGGGCGAGGGAAGCGCATCACACCCATTTTGGGATATTGTATAAAAAGATTATTGAAGAGGATAAGAAGATCGAATGACGTTTTATATAAAAACTCTTTGAAAGACTTGAAGAGGTGCCTTTTTTTTTGCTGGAGGAAATCCAGGTTGGCCTGATGAAAAGACTCCGGCCTTGAACGACCTGATATAACTATTCTTGCAAGGGGATGATCACCAACAATGGACCAACACCAACTTCCCCGCACGAAATTGATAACCAAATATCTTAAGATAGAAAGTTCCCAAATTATCTGTAATTTAGCTTCAGAATTGTTGCTAATGATAGCAAAATGATGCACCTCATTGACCAATCACTGCTCTTGAAATCCCCCTATTCACGAGTGGAGTAACCCTATAGCCAATCATATCGAACAACGATTCAGACGACAAAAATAAACCAACGGTCCCTTAGCCGCCGAGGCGTTCACCTGCCAATCACCAAGTCATATGGCCCGCACCACAAACAGCCTTATGCAGGTCGTCTCACATGAGCACAGGGACCAAGAAGCTATTGAACATCCACGGCGGGTGTTGGTTTGCAGTTGTTCATCCTTGATAGCTAGTCACTTGGTCCTTACACAGGCTGACCGCATCGCATAATTTCCACGATCCAGGATGGCGGATCCCTGAGCTCCTATCCATAGGTTATTGTTGTTGTTCACGAGCCAACATTGTGTAGCTTTGGGGTCTTACTCGCATGATAAGGCATCTTTACAGTGTTCTCCTCTGTTTTCTAGCAATCTTGGTAGGCTTCAAGGATTACTACGAATTCATGAGGCCGCTCATTGGCTAGTCAGAGCCATCTTCTGCACATGATTTTAGATGTGTATCCTGCATACCATGGTCCTGGGACAACGCATAGCTGAAGATAACCATGTTGGTAGTTGTGTTCATGCTGTGACCTACTATATTTCCGTTCAGTCTAACGGTCGCATCCCCCTGTTATTCTAGAAGGTATTCTTCGGGGTCTCAAGAGCGAAGTCCAAGCATCAATACTGGGAACTAGATAGACAATAGATGGAAGGCTATTTGATTCTTTGTTCCGGACTAATATATTCAAGATATTCTATCTCGACCCTGGTCCGTGTATCCCCGTTGCCTTTGAGCCAAGGGAACCATGCTTGCGCAAAACCTGATCGCGAACGACGCATTCTCGTTTGTAGTACCCAATCCGACAGCACCCTAACCCACCACGCGAGCATAACTTCAGAATGGCGAATAGATTCCTAGTCAATGAACAACTCATCAGGTGTATATGGAGGTCCGGCGATAGAAGAATACGGAAGGAAGCCCGTTGGTGCACCAACACTATCACCAACCCGAGCTATCGACGAATGCCGTGTTTTCTAGAGCCGCATGGGGCTGAAGTTCTTCTGAACTATTGCCTAGATACATGCTAGAAATCAATAGTTCAATGCAGTTTGTCTGTTAGGGTAGCGAATTAAAGCCAACACGCAGCTCAGTTGTTGGTGGGGGCTAAAATTCAGGCGGCAAAGTGAGGAGTATTCAAGGTTAATTAAGCATCATTTCCTCGCTCCACTTATCTTTACTGTATGACAACAATTCTTTGAAGAAGGAAAATCGCTCATAGCACTCAGCAGATGTACGTTCATTAAAATCATGATAATGGTGGGCAAATCCGGCTTTGATCAGAACTCGGGCGTTTAGGCCTGAGAAATAATTTGACGACTCCAGGTAGAGGGTCGCTGGCGCATTGACCGAAGGACACAGACCTACATTGCGGGATTTTGACGACTTCGGCGTTCCAGGGAGCTTCTCTGGTGGTGAGGATATGCCGAGAAATCTCCAAGGAGTTGTTATTATATATTGGGGCCATAGCTACTTGCATTGGATTGGCGAGGTTCCCCCGACCCCTCTGGTTAACTTGATGCTGCGTGAAATATATACATCGTGGATGCCCGACATCTACTCCGAGGAAAGGCTCGAAATTGTTAATCTACAGCTTCAATCTTTAATTTTCAAGGCACTATCTATTTCCACAATCTAAGGCCGGATAGGGCCTGTTTAGGACCGACTGGATTTATGGAAATTTTAGCAAACTACATAGAGCGGATTCTTTACCCTTGGCCGTTTATGGAGGGGCAAAATTGAAGCCGAGAAATAAGGTTTCAGCAACATTGAATGTTGAACTCACCCCTCGGACTCACGGAAATATACGGCGTCGGCAGAAGCCTAGATTTCGGTGCATGGTGATGACAACAGGCCGAGGTTCTTTCACACACTCGGAGCAATTTGACACATAAAAATAAGAAATCTTGGATGAGGGAGGCGTTGTGGTGGCACAGGGACCTTTTCCTTGTGGGTCTATGAAAAGCTTATACTCGGGAACTCTCGATCTGAGGATGGAGGACGCTGAAGAAATTCATTCCGGCCCCCGAGGAGAGGGAATTACAGTATGGTCAAAAGAACAATCGCTTGGGAATCTGCTACTGCCCAGCTAGTAGGAAAACGACAATTTGATCTTTTGGGTGCCGATTCAATTGGATGGATACTTCATTATCATTCGGCACCAGAACACCACTTAACGGAGTCTGCCGCTACTGTATAGTGTATACCGTGCCCAGCACGGCATCTAGAATCATTGATAGGCATGAAAGCATGCTATTTTCACCCCACGTGCCGACCCGAGTAAATTTTCACTGATAGCAAGCGATAGGGAATAACTCGAGGGAAAAACCTGTGCATAATATTCCCGAGAGGCTGTGAGCCAAGATCTTGTCACGCGTCTTCCAGAAAATTCGCTATCAGCCAGAGTTCACGAATGTCATGCTGATTGCAAAGGAAATGGAAAATAAAAGAGAGAGAAAACTTGGGAAAGACCCCTGCCGTGCCAGCACCTGAGTAGCTGCCAAGGCATCCAGATTGTCACAGTTGTATCTCTCTGTAGATTAGTAGGACAGTCAATTGGCTGGAACGGCCGGGGCGGGGCAGTTGGTAAGTCTTGGCAGGCAGCCCGGGCGCAACGCTGGCTGATTGCCAAGACTCGCCTGCCCCGTCTCGTCTCTCGGGAGTCGGGACTACTCCGTATATATACAAGATTGGCTGATGTCTGATTTTTTTGTGATCGAGATTTTCAACTCTGGTGGGGCAGAATTCACCGGGCATTCGGCTAAGCGAGTCTTTATCTGAGTTTCCTCTCTATTAGGACTTTTAATAGGGCTATGCTGAGTGGCGGATTCAGCAAACTATGTGTACGGGCGCCCCCGTCTTACAGTACAGTAGATTAGGAGAATTGACATATCTGCATTCGGTCAAGATCGACATTTATCTCTCTCACCAGCCAATTCTGCTACTACTGTACTGTACAAGTATCTTGGGTTATTATCTTGGACTCCACTAAACTCGACGACTCGACTATCAGAAACTGCGAAGCAGAATAAAGTGCCGATGCAAACCGACCCGCCTCCATTTACAATATCTCCGCAAGAAGCCGCCCAGTCGCCATTGATCTTTTGGTGGATTAGCCTTTGCCTCCCGAGATCTTGGCGGCTCGGCGGTTGGCTTGGCTTGAGGGGGGCCACCTGAAGAGGTCTTATCGCAAGTGATTGACAAAGGGAAATAGGCGGATTGAGAAATTGACTCTCGGTGATATACTGTACAAACCAGTGGGCTCAGGCTCTGTGTATGAACAGCACGGAGTGCTTGATACTTTATCAGGAAGGTGTAGCTTACATAGACCAAGGGGACAGTGATATGCTTAGAAAGTCGTGTTTATGCAGGTGCATGTCGTACAAAAACACAGCCGCAAAATGTCGAAGTCAGCCTCACAACAAAGTTCCCCTTCCCCTTCGGCTCCCTTTTTTACAACCATGACTACGGAGGAGTATGGAGCCATATGGTTGTTCCTAGTGACATCCTATCTTCCAACCCCGACTCGTAAAGTGGATCGTGAAGGGATTTATACCTCCTCGTCCCCGACTCCCCATAGATGTTACCTAATTGATTCCTTCCCCATACCAAACTCGGGCCGCACGTTCAATCTCCCCCAAGGCTTGGCTTTCCCCAGTCAGCTTATTCTTGCCTAGACCTGAGTCTGCCAGCGAGGGCTTATCTTTCCGCTCGGGGCATTCTGCCATTCTGATTTCTTGGCTTGCGGAGAGGCGCAGGAGCTGAGACTGGGAAGAGACACCCCCAGGCCCTTTTTAGACGGCTGGTCACCTGCGCAATTGTTCGTGTTTGTCTGCTAGTTTCTTTTCCTCTTGCTCTCTCTTCTTCCTCCAAAGCTTTTCCCTTCCCCGAGTTTTTTTCTTGATTTACGAAAACATCGGGGTAATAATTCAAACGCTTGCCTTTGCCTCGTTTGCGTCCAACCCACATGGCGTCGCACGAGGTCAAGAGCGAGGGCTACTCATCGGAGACCCATGTCAAACGCGAGTACAGCGGCGATGAAGTAGCCGTGGCTGAGGAGGGTGGTCTCTCGGATCCCAACCATGTTGATCTGCACCGTGCCCTCAAGGCGCGACACATTACAATGATTGGTACGTGAAGTGCTTAGAACGGCGGGCTCGAGGGAACTGTTGACTGACGAGATGCAGCAATTGGTGGTGCAATTGGAACTGGTCTGATTATTGGTACTGGAGATGCATTGGCAAAGTAAGTCATGGGCTTGTTTCCCCATGATCTAGTACTCGAGACTAACCGTGGCCTTGTTTTTGCTTTACAGGGCTGGCGTGAGTAAATTCGCAACTTATTGACTTTTTGATCGTAACTAACCTTCACAGCCCGGGTCAATCCTGATTGCCTACGCTTTCGTGGGTTTTATCGTGTATTTGGTTATGTGTGCTCTTGGAGAGATGGCAGCGTGGCTTCCTCTTCCGTCTGGTTTTACTGGTTACGCTGTGCGATTCTGCGACCCTGCGCTCGGTTTTACTCTTGGTTGGACGTGCGTACAACATTACCATTTTGAGCCTATCATGATTGCATGCTAACCTGGAAGTTGCACAGATACTGGTTTAAATACATCATTTTATCACCGAATCAGTTAACCGCTGGAGCACTCGTCATATCATACTGGCTACCGCAAGATAGAGTGAATGCTGGAGTCTGGATCACCGTCTTGTTGATTGCAATTGTATGCATCAACTACTTTGGCGTGCGCTTCTTTGGTGAATTCGAGTTCTGGCTGTCCTCGTTCAAGGTCATTGTCATTCTGGGAATTATCCTGCTCTCCTTCATCCTCATGCTGGGTGGTGGTCCCGACCACGACCGCAAGGGTTTCCGCTACTGGAAGAGTCCCGGTGCTTTCAACCATTATATCCTGGAGGGCGATGCTGGCCGATTCCTGGCATTCTGGTCGACCATGGTCTCCGCCACCTTCGCCTACCTGGGTACTGAATTGGTCGGTGTCACAGTTGGTGAGGCGCAGAACCCGCGTCGCGCCATCCCTCGTGCGATCAAGTTGACTTTCTGGCGTATCCTGGTCTTTTACGTGCTCTCCGTCCTTTTGGTCGGTACCCTGGTGCCATACAATGACACGAAGCTGCCCTATAACAACTCCAAGTTCGCCAAGTCCAGCAGCTCCGCTGCTGCCTCGCCTTTTGTCGTTGCCATCGAGAACTCTGGAATCCCCGTTCTGTCCCACATCCTGAATGCTTGCATTCTGCTCTTCGTCTTCTCGGCCGCCAACTCTGATTTGTACATCGCCACCCGTACTATTTACGGTCTCGCTCGCGAGGGTAAGGCTCCCAAGATCTTCGCCCGTACCGACCGTCGTGGTGTCCCCGTCTACGCACTGGCCATTTGCTCTTCCATCGCTCTCATCGCCTACATGAACGTCTCCAGCGACTCCCAGACCGTGTTCAAGTACTTCGTCAATCTGGTCACCATCTTCGGTCTCCTAACCTGGGTCTCCATCCTGGTCACCCACATCTACTTCGTGCGCGCCCGTCGGGCTCAGAACGTCCCCGACTCCGACCTAGCCTACGTCGCTCCCTTCGGCATCGTCGGCTCCTACATCGCCCTGGGATTCTGCATTCTAATCGTATTCACCAAGAACTACGACGTCTTCACACACAACAAGAAATGGGGTAACTTCGACTACAAGAACTTCATCACTGCTTACCTGGGCATTCCCTTGTATTTGATTTTGATCTTCGGATATAAATTCGTCACCAAGTGCAAGGGTGTTAAGCCCGAAGAGGCCGATCTGTGGACTGGCAAGGACCAGATCGATCGTGAGGAGGCTGCCTGGGTTGCGCAGCATAATGCTGAGATGGAGAAGCATGCGGGAACCCACTGGTTCTACCGCAAGTTTGTGTCTTGGTTGTTCTGATCTCGATTATTCTACATTTTGGATGTGGCTGACGCGGTTTTGGTCCATGCGTTTTGCGTTCATGGTCTCTCTTATGACTTGGTGGTTTTTCATCCGCCGATTGGATGGCGGTAGACTATGAATTTACGAGATATGAGGCTTAGCATGTCATCATATTCAAGAGTTTACCTCATAAATTTGTACACACGTAAAATTAAAGATCGTAGATATACCTCGCTCGCACGATAGACCGTTTGTGATATGGCTGGATCCTCGCCCTGTCTACGGACATCACATCCGTGATGCCAGTCAGAGACCATAAGAGTGACCAATAATAACAGTCCCACCCGGAAAAGTCCTTCTCTATCCTATCAAATTCATCCAAGGCTTCGTCCACTACCCGCATTAGCTTGCCTACTCTCTGATGGCTATCAGTGCCACCGAGTGGGCCTCTTCCGAATCGGGCAGGTTAAATGAGTACGTAGAGATAAGGTTGTGCGGGGTAAACGAGTATTCAAGGTCGCGCCCTACTTTCACTACTACTATTTACCTTTGTCGAGATAATAAATAAGTGCTTTGCTTATGAGAATCTCCAAATTGGATGTGAGTCATTTATATGGATAGTTCGGATTGGTCCATCCAAACAACCCGATACCTCTCGATATTTAAGGGTGGCCTGGGGCGCCTTCCCCCAGGGATTCTCACATCGCTCAGGAACTTGAAATAAATCACATACGTTCTCGCTTGAGTGACAGCAAGCAAGCTTTCTTCCTTCCACGTTGACGATGTTGACAACGATCTCTCTCCTACAGTGGCCCGGATGGCCCACGATATTCTGCCTTAGTCTTTTTTCAAGCCTAATATTGCTGTTCACTTCATCGCGAAGGCGTCAGAAATCGACTTTCACGACTGCAGTCGAAAATAAAGATGTTGAGCCCAGTTGTTATCCGCCGGTCGAGGCTCTCCTAGACTTCCGCTGGCAAACCACAGAACCCGTGAAAATTCGACCATTCAAGCCAAAATATAACTTGACAATGAGTAAGATGATCATCACAGTCCATAGATGGTATGTTTCTGATATGTGCCTTTGCAGGCATCCAAGAATCCAATATCAGCGAGCTCATCGAGATGGACAAGAACTATCTGGAGCGCATCACACTGCGGAAGAAGATCATGGGTGAGCATACAGAGACCGTCCTCGGTGCTGAAGAATGTGTCAAGTCAGCTGTAGATGAATTCTACATTTGGCTCGTCGGGGTTTATCTGCCAACTCGATACCCTACCATGTTTCATTTGCGTCCGGTAACTGGTGAAAAACAGGGATACTTGCACAGTCTAGTCACGGATGAGCAATTTCCCCTTCTCCCACCAATCAACCCCAAAGATACTCTTTTTTTGATGGGCGGACTAATCGATGATGACTTTCTCTTCCTCTTACCATCAGATGACGGCGATAGCGTCACCCTGAAGGGCTTTGTGACCTGCTTCCCGAACGGCTTCAACACAGCGAAGAAGTTAAACCTTAAGCTTCGAGATATTCATACGCCTGTCCCACAGTACAAAGAGAAATTAGAGAAGAGCATGGACCGATTCTTTGATAAACTCAAAGTTGGCAAGTTTGTGAAGCGTGCCAATGTATGATGCTGTTCACCGGGATTATAAACCAAGTCAAAGCAGCTGATCGATTCCTGTATAGTGGACCATCCAAAATACCAACCGACTATTCACAGCAACTGGCAACCATGGTTACGAGGGCGAAGCAGCCATACGAGAAGACCTGAACCTTGATATTGTAAGCCCACACTCTTCTATTACTCGTGATCTCTATCTAACTAGTTATTTCAGGCCCGAGTTCGCGTCGAAAGACAATTCCTCCACCGTCTCCCCCAGACACGAGCGCTTCTATTTTCGTTCAAGACACTATTATACCCTCTCTCGGAGATTAAGAAAGAAGGACTCGGTGAAACGCTTGCTGAGGCTATTGATGGCTTGAAAGGAGGTAACGCACCTGGTTTCCATTTCTATAAGCGGGCTGCGGTTTGGGGGGAGTCTGCAAAGGCGTATCTACGAAGTTGAGGGTTGCATTTCGCATATTTACCACTTACTGTGAGCTAGATCTTTTTTTTACAGCAAGAACTTGAACGAATCTAACATAAGGATAGAGGCTACGGTTCAGAATAATTTAAATTAAGCTCAGCAGAAAGACGGGAGCTGATCACTCACTTTAGCCGGCGGGCTTTGATGGCTGTGTTCCATTTTTTTCTTTTCATATTTCCGACCGGCAATTCCTGGGGAGGGGAAACTGGACAAATTGGTCCACCTTAGCCTCGTGCAGTTGTCCACTACTAAACTTTGCCTAGAAGAAATCTTGCAGATCAACAAGAAATTTAGGTGGACAGCACAAGGTACCGGTGGACAATGTGTCCACCCTACATTTACCCCAGGAATCGCTAGATCGGAATATCCGAACAGAGGTCAGTGCTTCCGCAGTGAACGGAAAATCCTTCAAGATGTTTATCCAGTGATGTTCATCATTCTTTGGGGCTACAGTCTACAGATACGACTCGTTGAATAGTGCCGCAGTGTTGATGCTCGCCTTCCTTCGTTAGTTCATAGAAGTTGGCGCTACTAGATGGCATGGTTGGCTTCTTTAAGTCTCTTCCCGGTCGTGATACCTTCTAGGCTTCTCTGGTGTGATAGCAAGGCTGTTAATTATATCTCAGAATCTTCGCATGAAATGCAAATAATGTTTGCGTCTTGATTTCAATGGTGAAGCTAATCTTCAAGAGACAAAAAACACTTCTAGCTCTACAATATTAACGCTTGTCGCCTGGCTTGTTGTATTCGCAAAGACACCAAATAAGGTCCCATTGAAGTCGCAAGCCGTCATTTCTAGTGCATCAATTGATCCGAGCAAGATCCATTCAATCCCATCCCCCATTCGAATGGAGAAGTCATACGCCAAAGTAGTCGCAGATATGCGCATCTGGACTTTCTGGGTCGCAATCGCGACTTCCGCTATCACTTTTAGCTCTCCTTTCATTTTGAAGCAAGCCTCTAGTTCACCTTCCCAGTTTTGCTATCGTAGGAGATCTCGACGTGTCGGACATCCTCCTTATAAAGCGCCCAACCGGCCCTCAAATCCGGATCGGTAGGAATGTGAAGAGTCGCAATTGTAGTGCAGCAAGAGGATCTTTGCCGTTTTCCGATAAACGTCATCGTGCTATGTGTCGCTGATAATCCATGCATTGATGGAATAAGTGTGATCAAGCTACCATCCGGAGAGAACTTGTAGTGTTCTAAAATGGCGTCACGAATGTAGACATCATCAACTCGCTCCGTGAGCTTAGGTAGTGTGCCCTTCTGCGGAAGAGGAAATCGTTCAAATTGCATCTTCGCCCGACCAAATACCGGCCACTTCCCCGCCGACCAGTCCACGGGTATAAGAAACGTTTCTCGTCCGATCGGAGTTCTACCCCCGGACTCATTTCTCACCCCCAAGGCGACAGCCCACCAAGCCCCAGACCCATCCTGAAATAAATCAGCATGCCCGACATTCTGGACATACTCATCCGTGCCGGCAGCTGTTAGTACGGGGTTCTTGTCGTAGACCTCGAAAGGGCCCCAGACGTCTCTAGAACGCGCTATGACAACTTTATGATCCTCGAAGGTACCGCCGTCCGCAGCTAGGAGGTAATAAAATCCATCTTTTTGATACATATGGGGTCCTTCAATGTCGCTTTTGCCATCGACACTCGTTTCACTTCCTTTCCAGATAACCCGGACATCGGAGAGTCTCTTTCCAGTCGTGATGTCGATTTCGAATTGCCGAATAGAGCAGTTTTGATCGGCCATGGATCCTTCTCTCCATGACGCCTGGACGTACACTTTGCCCTTGTTATCGAATAGCAAACTAGGATCGATACCATCGTACTCAAACCAGATCGGATCACTCCATTCATCAGCCCAGATATCTGTTGATGTAATGATGAAATTGTCCGTGTGAAGATTTCCACCCTCTTTGCGAGAGGCGTTCGTACAGATTATATAAAAGACTCTGTCATGCCACCGGATAGTCGGCGCAAAGAGACCCAGCGTGGCGACGAGGTTCTTGTTCGGACCAATCTGGAATGCATCTGTTGTCGCGTTTGAGAGATCGAGTTGGCTTGGTTTGTTGATTGCGTTTCCTGGTCTGGGCGTTAGCAATGGTGGACTCATAAATGCGGATGTGATATGCAGTTCTAATTCCCGTACCAATGTGTGTCCAAGATGCTAGATCCCTCGACGCATTGATGGGAAGTCCGGGGAAGATGTGAAAGGAGGAATTCACAAGGAGGAATTCACAAGGAAGAATGTGTCTTTGACGAAGACGACGGATGGATCGGGGGCGAATCCTGGGAGAATGGGATTTTTGTATGTTGTTGACATGGCGCGGTATGAGACTTGGATCTTCGAATTGGAGAATTCAAGTGAATGCTTCCAGTGCAGCGGCAACCTCAATTATTTATAGAGGCAGGCTTGAACGCTAGGAAGGTATCGTGGGGAAATAGCTTCGGATATCCCGTCCAGGAAATAGTGGAGATCAGAGCCTCCCGAATATTAGATTAGGATGGGAATAACGAGCGCGAGATCGCTGCAGATGAATTCATTCGGTTAACTGTGAAAGTTTAACCCCGTCATGGCTCAGAAACGGCCAAACCTATCCGTGGTCCCATGCAGAGTCGATCTGTGTTGCGGAAGAATGGTGTCGAATAATCCGTTCCATGACAACAAGTTTAACAAGAAGCTGGTGAGCATATTGGAAGGATCCTCTAAGGCTCAAGTGTCATTTTACCTGAATTTTGGTTAGAATGAGGGTAGTATCCGCTGACTTAGTGGCCAGTGGACAATGTGGATCAAGTGGGCGTGGTGGACATCATGAACCAAGTGGACAAACCTAAAATAGGCTCGTGCGACAGCTTGTGCTTTTGTAGGACAGACTATACCATTTTCGGGTATACTAGATAATTTAATAAGTACATCGAGTACTTCAACATACTCATAGTCCCTACTAAACCTTTTATCATAAATACACATGGCCTGGCCAATCTAGAATCGAGGATATATTGCTCTTCAAAGTCATTATATATCACTCTCTAGGTATCTAGCATGCATTTTGGAACGATCGAAGTGAGCAAGAGTGAAGGCTGATTTGTTTCTGAGCACTACAAGCATGGCCGGCAAGGATCCAATCATCGATCAGCCAAAATGCGCCCCCAGCACAGGCCACAAAAATGCCATGACGGAGCGGAAGAAAAGGGAGCTTTCTTCATGGCCCCGTGTTACCCAAGCTTCAAAATCTCGACGCTGTGCGAGAGCCAAGTCTTCGATCAAGCCGTGAGTGGAAGGCAAACGAGTTAGAGATCAAAATTGACCTCAAGAGGCAAAACGTCGAAGCCCTTCTTGTCCCGACCGTGGGGCAGGAGGTGGAAGATCCATGCGAGAGCTGCCAATAAGGGCAGGGTGTTGTAGCCTATGAATAGGCCGATATCATGCCATAGTGCGCAAATTGCCACTGGGGGCGCGTAGGGCCACCGCTTTTCCTTCGCAAAGATGAAAGAAGCCGGCCCTGCCTCTAGCAATGAGAGTGTCAGCACCGCTCCCACAGCAAGCAAAAAGCGCAAGCTTGCTGAGATGGTTGATGAGATTGAAATGGCGTTTGACCACTCAGATCTCCTTCTTTCGAAGCAGGCATCAGGCCATGCTCGATGACATCAATCGGGAAAAACTCAAGCTGGAAAAGAGACGTGAAGCTCTGCTCGCTCTGGCAGAAGAGCTTGAAGAGTGAATCCCTTCCCCATTTCATTATTTATCAAATCGCCACCATTTGCATCAACTTTTCATCAACTTTTCATCGACATTTGCATTGCCATTTCCAGCGCCATTTGCATCTTATGCGCATTTTTGCATCGTTATTCGCAGCTTCGCATTACACCTCTTTCTAACACCTCTTTCTAACACCTCTTTCTAACACCTCTTTCTAACACCTCTTTCTAACACCTCTTTCTACACCTCTTCATGCCTGAAGGTTATAGAGAGAGAGTCAGAGTGCTCCTTACCATGGCAGTCCAGCTAGTTAGAACCTTGGGAAGTAAACATAGAGCCCGAGCTCTCAATCATTCGTAATTCGACAGAATGGTGCTGCCACTCGAAGCTTCAAGTAAGTCACCGTGTCATCTACTACTGCGCGGGACTTGAGTGCTGCAACTATTCATAGTCTGTAATCACATTTCATTTTGGATCATATTCTGGTCATATCCGATGCCTGGATCGCATCAGCCTGATTCACGTCCTTGTAAGAACCCAGTATGTACAACCCTGTACATTGAATATCCAGAGAAAGAACTAGAAATTCCCCGAACGCCAAGCATAAATACATGCAGAGAAATTATCATCAATTTCATGTGGAAGGTGATTATCTACTTCTTCGACAACGGTTTTTGTTCAAAATTGAATGGAGGTTTGATGACTGGGACCTCCTCATCTTCCATAATCTTCTCTCCCCAGACGAATTTGCCAAAGGTCAACACCGCATGGAAGATCTCCTTGCCAGTAGGGACGATGTGCTCTGGGGGAAGCAGGAAGCCGTAGCTCCCGCGGTCTCGCAGCTTGATCTGGAACGAGTATGTAGCGTGCAGCTTGTGATAGAACCAGTCAAGGGCACTACCGCCTGAGCTAATGTTGGCGGCTTCGCCGTTTGGCAGGATGCCCTCACAAGCAGAGGTCACGTCATAGGACTCGTGAGTGGATTGGCGAATGGCCTTGGCTAGACCAAGGCCCAGTTCCTCGAGGCTTTCCAGCGTCGGCGGGACGGTGGAGCAGCTGTATGAATAGGGATACAGGATCTGCTGCGAGTACGAGTGAAGATCCAAGAAGCCCACGATATCGGCACGGCCGCTATCAGTCTCGTTCTGTGCCCACCGGGCCAGCCGGTGGGACTCCAGCGCCTCGAATGGCTCTGAACCTGCGTAGTTTTCGGAGCAAGGGTTCGACCGAGTGGACTCGCCATCCCACTCAAAATCCCAAGCTCGGTCGAGATCGACACCGCGGCATAGCGGCAGGCTTGTGGGTTGCCGGTTCTTGCGCCACAGACGATCATGTTCCCACGAGTAGGCGTAGCCATCTGGGTTTAGAGTTGGGATCAAAACCCAATCATACTCGTGCAAGAGACGGGTGACCTCTTCCGAATGGCCATACTGGGTGATGAGGCTGTATGCGATGTATGTAACCGTGGAGGTACTGATCCACTCTCGTGCGTGGGCTCCGCCAACAACGACAATAGTCTTGCGCGGGCCGGTCGGCTCTAACGGAGAGGGCGTCGACCCAACTCGCAGAGCATGGATATCGCGCCCCTCATAGGAAAGCCCAACATTGGTGACGTGGGCATGCGAGGGGAACATCGACGCCATCAGTCGCATCCACTGCACGATAACAGCTAGCGGCTGATAGTCGAGGAAGAAGACGTCGCCGACTGGCGCGGTCGCAGTCCGCCTGCTCCCGGATCTGAAATCAGGTTCCGTATCGGATGAAATGTGAAGGTGTCGTGGGTAGGTATTGTAGATCATATCGACAAGATCGTCCATGAGGGGAGTATGGTTGGAGCGAAGGGAAGGAGGCAGTAGGTCGAGGAGAGAGGGAATCTAGTCAAAGGTTAGACCATTGATGTCGGGGACCCGTAATCAGATGAGGAGGCATTGTACATACCATTTCTTCGGCGACCCGAATATCTACATACTGCGCCGTGATAGCCCAGACATCCAGGACCAGTACCCTCGATGCCGAGGCCAGTGCCTCGGCGTCGTCGGGATGACGCAGATGAAAGCGGAGAACGACATCGCTGCTGTAGCGATCGCGCACGTTAGATGGAATACCGGACTGCTTTGAACACGTCCGGGGCAATCCCCAGACTGTTTCAATGACCCAGTCGCGCAGGCGAGTCCATGGGCGGCGCGGATCGGAGGGCTGGGAGAGGAGGTTGATCGGCTGGAGTGGCACTGGTGGACCGGGAGGAGTGATGCTGGAACCCGCGGGGACGGCGGAGATAGGTGGGCAGAGGGCCGAAAAGAGGAGGATGGAGGGAAGGACACGCATCGCGGCGTGAGGGAGGAAGAAAGTGATGCCAGTCGAGGAGGGGTGGTGCGAAAAGAAAAAAAAAAGATTGGGGAGAAACGAACGGACGAGGCTGAGGAAATTGGCGTAGGGGACGAATGGAATTACTTGAGTGGAGAGTGTCAGACCGTCGGCAAATGTAACAGTGGAGGAGATCGAGCGCGGAGAAGGCGATAAGGAATGATAAGCCCAGAGCTTTAGAAAGGTACAGTCATATCGACCGTATAGAGATCATGGTATGATATACAGGGTATGTAGACTGAGAGCTGACAAGAGTTCTGGAATTGGAATTGCATGAGGTAGGGAAGCTGCTGGTAGGCAGTCGAATAATAATACGAGTACGAGGATCAATTAGGGTTTAGGCACAATACGTCAGTGGCCAAAGTAGCAAGTATTGAACACAAGAGAGAACCATAGGATTGTAGCAGTAATCATGTGATAGTTATGTAACTATCAAATAAAGTTGAAAGAAAAGGGAAACAAAGTTGAAAACGAGGCACAGATTCATGTAGACATAGGTAGTCTGTAGATGGTGACAGAGTGGTAGTCAAACTGGGGAATCTAGAATGTCATCCATGAGATGGAGGAACACTTTGGGTGTCTAAAATGAACGTCGTTCGAAGTAGTGTAGTATGTTGGATTCAATTTTCCTACTAAGGTTGGTTCTATTCCTAAATCTGGATGTATATGTCTCTCGCGCGAACATGTTCTCTACTTATCAATCCTCTATTATTATCGTAGTCTAGACCGCAGGATATCGTCCCCACTCCTCCGGCCTCGCCACAGCCTAGAATGTTTAGAATCTTTCTTCTCCATTATTGCATGTCTCCAAGTGCAACCAACTGGAGTCGTTGCTGGTAATTTTGCGGAAATATCAGTTCCCTGGAAAAGTATACTAACTAGTGTTTTATCCTGTACTATTATTATCCTACCTACAAGTAGTGGTGTGGACCATCCTAGGGTGTTATGAATAGCACCTATTATCATCTCAATATACCACTATATACCGACAGTATACTATTACCCCAATTCATCATTATATCATTCCTCTATCATTCCTCTACCAAAGACTAAATCCTCCGAGTTCAGCCAGTGAAACCTGTTCTACAGTACTACTACTACTACTATTACTAATTTTGTACTCTTGTCGCCGCGCTCAGGGCACCTTGAAACTCGTCTGCCTTCAACTACCCCTCCTCACTCTCGCCTCTCTCCAACATCTCGAATATCCCTCGATATTATACCAACAGATTAAATCCACTCAATCCAGATCTGGTCCAGTACAATCGTGTGGCGTGTGCATGCTTACATAGTTTCACGGAGTTTCCAGCACCGCCCCTCCCTTTTTCCCTTTCCCGCGTTCCCCTTTTTTTTCTCTTTCAAGCTGACGACGGGTTCACTCCACCTCCGATTCCCCGTTCTGGAACACTCCACGTCCGCCATGCAGGCCCATTGAGTTCATCATCTTTTGACCCTCCACCTATCCCCTTCTTTCCAACCTCCTATTATTCCCCCTACCAGCTTGGCTTCTCGACGGCCACGCATGGGTCGGAACACTTTAGTTCTTCGCAGCCATGCATTGGAAAGGCCTGCGACTCGTCGCCGATGGGAGCTCCAAGCGCCAAAGTACCATTGAATCCCAGCCCCAGGGTCGTCGCAGCGAACACCTCCCACGTCCCTTGGCCCCCATCAACGAACCTAGATACTCCGAATCGACCCCTCGTTTCTCGGACCTGGCGGATTCAGAGGAGATTCACCCGGACGATGGGACGGCACCACGGCTGCGAGTCCCGGGCGAGAGGGGGCCAGAGGCTGGGATCGCGCGGGCGAATTTCCCTGCAAGCCCCTCGACCGGCGATGCCCCTAGCTTACGGAGGAATCGGTTCAGCTTCATGAGACTGCGTCACGCCTCGGATCCCCAGCTTTCCAAGTCTTACGCGATGGAAGAGGAAACTCCCCCAGTACCGTCGCTTCCGCGTAAGTGCACCACCTATTGGTCGAGATCTCCAGGATCATTATCTACATGCTAGGCGGACTGCTGGTTGCGACCAGATTGGCGATCGCGAAATAATCACCGGGGCAGATGGAATTGAGTAATTGATGGCTGACCTGCTATGAAGCTCCCAAGATCATCACCACCGCGCCCACCAGCCACGAACTCGATCAGCCTGTCAAACAGCGACATAAGCTCCGACTTCTCCCCTCCTCTCGCAAACATTCCATGGAGGAACTATCCCGAAATTCAGGAGACCATCACCGGAGACTGGAACGAAAGCACCAGGGATCGACAGACTCCCATATCGCCGACTCGGGTCTCTCAACATTTCAAACGTCAACCCCGGAGGAGCCGGGGAGACTCTCGACAACATCAATACGAAGTGGAGGTCGAGATCAAACGTTCAACGAGTCCCAACGATCCTCAGTATCAGTCACAGATGCGCGGTTCTCAGAGTCATCTCGATCAGATCAGAGCTATGGAGACCAAACGTTCCGGACAAACTCTCCTCGCGATGGCCAAGGATCAGCCAACAAGCGATTCCGTATGCCCCGGTTGAAGCGACACCGCAGCCCCTTGTTTCCACTACCTCCGAAGCTCCCACCATCAACAAACAAGTTCCCACCGGTCGAGACCCCCAGATCAGACGCCTCGGATCACGATCAGATCTCACCACTACCATCTCCTTCACGGTCCGCGGTTGGCCTCGTCGGTCCCAATGCACCGCCACTCCTCCGGAATAACTCGACGAATTCGAATCGGTCTATTCGGTCGAATCCCTCCCATAAGGGCCGGGGAAGATCCTCCACGATGGGATCACTCGCTGAGAACCACGTGGATGATATATCACCAGCGCCCTATCTGGCATCGTCTGGGCGGACTTCTACTTCCACCAGTGGACGGAAGAGCTTCGGCGACATCTTCAGCATCTCGCAGCGATTGAGACAAAATTCCGAGCCGCCAATCCCTCGCAATGGTTCCCCGGGATTAGGTGGCGCAGCAACCCCGATCAAGGCGGACCTTCCGCCAATCCCTGACCGCGAAGAAGGAGAGACGCCAGCTGCATACCTGACGAAGTTGGAGGAGAATCTACCCCGTGGCATGATCGGAGGTGCTCTGGCTCAGTCTGATGACGAATTCTACAAGGTTGGCCTACGGAAGTACATGCGATCCTTCTCGTACTTTGGTGATCCGATCGACATGGCCATTCGCAAGCTTTTGATGGAAGTAGAGTTGCCCAAGGAGACCCAGCAGATCGATCGATTCCTGCAAGCATTCGCCGACCGATATCACGAATGCAACCCCGGGATTTTTGCTTCGACGGATCAAGCTTACTTCATCGCATTCTCCATTCTTATCCTTCACACCGACGTGTTCAACAAGAATAACAAGCGTAAGATGCAGAAGCCTGATTATGTGAAGAATTGCCGTGGAGAGGGCATTGCAGAAGACATTCTCGAATGCTTCTACGAAAACATCTCATATACGCCCTTCATCCATGTTGAGGATGCAAACCTCCGTGATCGCCACCTTGCGAAACCCCGGCGGGCCTTGTTCAAAAGCACCAGCTCGGATCATCTGCCCCTGATGGCGAGGGAACCCGTCGATCCATACACACTCATCATGGATAACAAGCTCGGAACTTTGAAGCCCAGTCTGAAGGAGGTGATGGATCTTGATGACACTTACAATCATGTTGGAACTAACGGTCCGCCTGACATGGATGATCTCCACCAGGCTTTTACTAAGTCGGGTATCTTACAAATCATTTCTGCGCGCTCGCGACCCGATGCATTCATGCAATCAAGCCTTGATAATCCAGCCGACTCACACCCGGGTCTCGTGGATATCAAGGTTGCGAAGGTCGGGATGCTCTGGCGGAAGGATCCTAAAAAGAAGCGGGCACGATCGCCCTGGGCAGAATGGGGCGCAATTCTAACATTTTCCCAACTCTACTTCTTCCGAAACGTGACCTGGGTGCGGACACTCATGGCACAACACGACGCATACGTGAAAAATGGGCGCAAAGGCACGCTTGTATTCCGCCCTCCTTTGGCGGAATTCAAACCGGACGGCATGATGTCTACAAATGATGCCGTAGCTCTGCTGGACAACAGCTATAAGAAGCACAAGCACGCCTTCTCGTTCGTTCGGCACAGCGCCCTCGAAGAAGTCTTCCTGGCCACCTCGGAGCCGGAGATGAATGACTGGATTAACAAGCTCAATTATGCTGCCGCCTTCCGGACCACCGGGGTCCGTACAAAGGGCATGATTACGACAAATTACGAGGGTCAGCGGTACCGCAAGAGCCAGCGCATGGGGTCCATCTCGTCGCTTGGGTCTCACCAGTCTGGGGATAAAGAACCCGAGTCGCCTAGCATCGATAATGATATTGTGGCCGAGTTTGTTGCTGCTCGGCGGCAGCTCATGAGCCAAAAGATTCGAGACACCAACGAAAAGCTGTTTGTTACTCAAAGGCAGTTGGACGATCTTCTACGAAATGCCCGGCACCTGCAAGTATTGACCCCGGTTACTCCCCGTGCTCGCGAGAACGTCATCATGGCGGCAGCCCGTATGGCCGCAAAGCTCAAGTGGGTCCGACAGGATATCTGGCGCAACAAGTGTTACCGTGAAGTTCTTCTCCGGGATCTTGGAGAGGCAGAAACTGTGACGGAAGAGCGGGCAGGGTCTGTAGCCGGACAAACAGGGTCAACCCAGGCTGACACTGTGCGGGTGGCTTCTGTTTCTGGACCATCGATCGCCTCGGAACCCAGCCTACGTGGGACACCCAGTATCGTTCCCACAGTAACGAACCAGGATGCACCTACTGAACCTGCTGTGGTCCCCGCTGAGAAACCTTCCATCGATACTGGTCTCTTGAGTGAGCCCTCGACAGAGGATATGCGTCGGCCCAGTATACCAACTTCGACGACATCATCCGACCTTGGTAGAATTGGGCGACCTCTTTCAATTGCCATTGTGTCTGAGGGCCGATCCGATAGTGCCTCACATCTCGAACGGGAAGCCTCGGTGCTCAGCCGTGGTAGCAAGTTTGATGGCGCTAGCCTTGGATCCCGGGCATCCAAAATCACTTCACCCGTTAGTTACGATGATAGTGAAGAGCGTCTCCTGAGAGAGACTGGTCTGCTTGATCTCAGTAGCTCGCCCCCGCCCCGCAAACCCTCCACTGCTGTGCCAGAAGATGATACGGAGAGCAAGCCCGACGAGTCGTCCGAAGTCTCGCAGAATGACAATAAGCCCAACCGTGTCCGCCACAGTCTCCACCGCACTCTCCGTGAGCCGCATCATGTTCATCGACATCAGTCGCGTCACAAGAAGAATCGCGATTCTGTATCGAGTATTGGAGGTCCCGAGGATGATGGAAGCGAGAGCAGTGGACTTGCCCGCAAGACACCCAGTTTCACCGTTCATGGCAAGAAAGCCTCCATCGTCACATTTGGCTCAGAATGGCAGAACATGCCCCCAGAGGAACGTCTCAAGCTGCGCAAGCCAACTCCTCATGAAGAGCCACGCACTTCGGATCCTGTTATTGTTGGTAGCGGCGAGTCGGTGACTTCGGACAATATGCCCGCTGATCGTCGTCACTCGTATATGAGCGTCAGCACAACCACAGGACGACTGAGTCTGCGCAGCGATGATGAAACTATTGATTTCTTCAAGGATGCTCAAGAGGCTTTACCTGCAGACTCGCCCAAGCGTCCAATCTCGCAGGTCCTCGACCGTGAGCCCGAACAAACCGCCGCAGCTCAACAAACCGAGCCAGAGCTAGAGAACGAACCCCCTTCAACATCTGGCACTGGTGCGTCTGTCATCTATGGTAGCCACCTAACCGCGCCTGGAGAAACCACTTCGCCTTCCTCTACCTCACTCAGTGAACGAATCGTCGATACCCCTTCCTCCGAGAACCTTCGCCAACAGGCTGTCGGAGCATGAGCTCGAGCATGACCTTTTCACAACCCCTCCCTTATCAACCTCCATCCCCCAAATCTTCCCTAACTCTCCACCGCCTCTGCATCATTGTATAGCTCGACTCAATTTCCTTTACCTGGATCTGCTCTTGTTGTTTACATTACGACTATTATACCCCGATTCAATTTCAAATTTTATCTCACGCAAGTTTCTTTGTTGCCATTCTCTTTCCATTCTCCATTCTCCACCACACCTGCATGATAACAGCGTTGAAACCGCTCGTCCATCTCGGCTTGTTTATGCATTCTACTGCGTTCTTTGTTGTATCTGTCCTCGTCCATTTTCGTTCTTTTTTTTTTCTTCTGCGCCGGGGGTCTATTTGGTTTCGGTTTGGGCTCTGGGTCTCGGATTGGATGCATAATGGTGTGATTGTTTGTTTTATATTCTGTTTTTTTTTCTTTCAACCCTCTTTTTTCTTGAAGCATTCATCATGCGGGACTTGGGGTCTGGTCTGTTCTGCGTCTGGTCTACTTGCAATGGAATGGATGTAAGGTAACACTCGTTTCCCTCGGCTTTCTTGTTGTGGATTACTGGGATGCCGGGGCTCTGGGATATGTTAGACAAAAGCATTTATCATTGACTTTCTATGCTTGTAACCAATTCCCTTCACCCTCTAGATTCAATCCAGATCTATCGAGCTATCCAAGCAGAAAGGCGGTGCCTATAGCGGTGAACCCACAAAACATTATTGCCGTCCCAAAAAAAGGCCCGCAATTACTTCATACTCTTCCCATCCCCCCAAGCTCTTGGAAGCTCCCACAATCTCAATCCCGCCTCATCACCACCACACCCACCATGGCACACTCAAAACGAAACACCTCCCTCCCCCACTTCACATCCTACGAACGCAACCTCCTCCGCTCAACCTGGGGCACAAAACGCAGCGTAATCGGCCGCGACTCCTTCCTCCCCTTCGCCTCATGCCGACTCTGTCTCCAACCCGCGCGCGCGCCCGTTGTCGCCTGCGCTAGCAACGGCGACCTCTTCTGTCGCGAGTGTGCGATAAACGACCTCCTCGCGCAGAGGCAGGAAATCAAGCGTCTGGAGAAAGATCGCGAGGAGGCGAGGAAGAGGATTAAGGAGGATGAGGAACGCATATTAGAGGAGGCAAGGAAGAAGGATTTGAGGGATTTTGAACTTGTTAGTATGGGGCTTGATGCGGCGAGGAGTGGTGCGAATGGGGCTGGGGGGAGGAAAAGGAAGGCTGAGGACGAGGAGGCATTGGCGGCGTTTAAGAAGAGGGAGGTCGAGGTTGATGGGGTGCGGAAGAAGGTGTTTGAGCTGGATGAGACGGAGTTGGCGAGGGTTGCGGGGGAGGAGAGGGAGAGGTTGATGAGTGAGATTAAGAGGGAGAAGGTATTCGCATCCGTTTTGGAATTTTGCGGGAGATTGTGATTGTTTCCAGTTAAGGTACTGATATGTGCGGTGCATCGCAGGACTCGAACAAATCAGCTCTACCGTCATTCTGGGTCCCGTCTCTTACGCCATCGACGGACCACGATGAAATCACAGCTAACAAGGCTGTCAAATTAACGCCCATGTGTCCCGGCTCAAACGAGACACATAAGCATAGTTATTCGCTCAAGTCGCTGGTCGATGTACACTTTACGGAAGAAAAGGCCGAGGACGGGACGGTTTCGCGCGTGTGTCCCAGTTGCAAGAAGAATCTTAGCAATGGATTGAAAGCTATGCGTACGTGCGAGATGTTTACTGGAGCATTCATGTCCTACGCATTGATGTCCATACTATGGATTTGGATGTTCACTAACTAACCGTTGACTCTAGTGACGAAACCTTGCGGGCATGTTATCTGCTCACCATGTGTTACGAAGTTTATGACTCCACACGATGTTCCTGATCCGCATTCTTCGAAGGAGGAGCAGGCGAAGACTGCGGCGCTGCATGGACTGGTTTTGTGTTATGTTTGCGAGACGGATATCACTCCTCATGGTGATGTGACGGGGTCAAAGAAGAAGTCTAAGAAGAAGGAGAAGGATGCTATTCAGCCTGGGCTGGTGGGAATTAGCTCGGAGGGGACAGGATTTGCTGGTGGGGGAGGGAACGTGGCTACCAAGACGGGCGTGGCGTTTCAATGCTGAGGTTTTACAGAAGTACCCGGACAGGTCATCTCGTGGGAAAAGGATAAAAGACTTGAAACGGCAGACAGCAGCCTTCAATTGCAAGTTTCAGTGTAAAATATACCGAATGATATCTGTCCCCTGACTCGGGGACAATAAACGCCCAAACCATGCAAGTAAAATGTCCTAAATATACAGGGCCACTCGGGCCTAAAACGACATCCTGCTTGATATCTCACACCTCACCTCACCATCTAATTGCGCTTCCGGGCATTGTTGAACTCGCGCACAGTAATCTCACACTTGATCTCCTGGCACAATCTGCGACGACGGCTCGGATCCAACTTGGCCGCAAACTCCAATCCAGACGCCCTCTCCACCGCCTCAAGGGGAACCTCAAAGTCGGAAAGACTCTTCTCATTCGGGATGCGCGCATTAGGCAGCACAAACGCACCCAGCGCAACCTTGCTAGTAGGCGACTCAGTCCCATCCTCCGCATAAATAACCTTATAAAAGTGCGTAGGCACAGCCACATTAGGCGGGTTACCAATAACCTCATAGTTAACACGCCACTTCCCATCCGGATCGCGATGCGGCAAATACAACGGACCCGTCACGACACGCACAGAGGGATACCGCGACGCCAGCTTACGGCAAAAGTCCTCGAAATGCGCCCAATAGTCACGGTTGAAACCCTCGCCGACCTGCGGACACATATTGCTCAGGTAGAAGGTATCGTCCATAGCGCCCTGCGACCATTTCGCGTCTGCGGCGGGAACCTGGTGCCCGCGGTCATAGCCGGAGCGGAAGTAATCGGCCAGTTTGGCGCGGAAGAGCGCCGGGATGGAGGTATCCTCGGCGAAGGTGCTGTGCTTGCGGTCTGCGTTGTTCAGGGCTAGCGATTGCGGGGTGATGTGCTCGGCGACCCAGGCTGGGTTGCGGGTGCGGCGGTCGTAGGCGCCGTGCAGGGGGAGCGTGGAGAGTTCGTCGGCGATGGGGCCGGGGAAGCCGTATTGTAGGATGCCGGCTGGGTTGACGGGGCCGCCGCCCGTGCTGGTCTTTGCGGCTAGGGGAGGTGCTGGGATAGTGGTGGGGACTTTGACAGAGCCGGCGATTGAGGGGGGAGGGGGAACTTGTTGCTGGGGTTGGTGCTGCTGTTGTTGGTTTGGGGATTTGGAGGAGTACAACAACGCAGTCACTCCGGCGCCGGTGGCTGCACTGGCGGCCGCGATGACGGCCAAGGTTGCTTTCGACATGGTGTGTATAGTTGGCCCCGGTGAGAGTTGGGTGGTGTTTTGGAGTGAGGAGGAAGGAGGGTTGGGGGGATACGCGACTGTTGTGCTTTTTCTCTTTTGGCGCGCGCGAATCACGAGAAAAAAAAAAAAGCAGCCAGTCACAAGTCACCAGTCACAAGATTCGCTCAGTCAGCCCGTTAAAAGACCGGCAGAAAGTTGAATTTAGTATGGGAGATCTCAGCGGTGACTAAAGCGGTGATTCCATCAAGTGTCAACTGGTAAAGTCACGAGCCAATCATCAAGTCACATGGTCTGTCCATCAGATATCAAGTGGATTATTATAAAGTGGCTGGTCATTGGTCATTGGCCATCGGGAATAAGAAGATAACAAGGTCAATCCTGCAGCTCTGACTGGTCAGTTGGGCGGTTCACCGAGCTGCAGATCAGAGTGCTTGACGGAGAGACATCCCCCATCTCGAATAATGTCATAGTTGATCCAGCTAAGAATGTCTTGATTAGTATGACACTCAGCCTCTTCTAGTTAGTTCAATGCTTCATTTTAGCGAAATCCAACCTTTTGACTGTTAAGTACCAATTATTCTGGTCAATCTCCGAGTCATGTTGCTGCCCGCATTTTAGGGCTGCGGAGAGCGGAGTAAGTACAGCAATTGAGGACCCTGGGTGCTGGATAGGAATGCCCAGCTCAGGCGCCTGCAGGTCGAGTGGAAGAAGAGTGGTAGGATCTCCTCCCCAACATGGCTGATTCTCTTCATCTTCTTTCTCCAACCTTCGGGGGCAATAGAACGTAATTGAGTTGGGAGGTCAAAAAACAAGAGGCGGACTTTGCGACTGGACCCTGACCGCCAACTGCCGAGTCTTTTTGTCACTGACATCACTGGGTCCCTCGTTCTCTGCCACATCCCACTCGCCATGGCTGCCAACGACTTACGGGGCTGGGTGATGAGCGCCGTCTCGGGCGTTGGTGAGTATTAGCAAACTGTGTGAATGCTTTATTATGAATTCTCACTAATTCTACCCTGTTCTTCAGCCTGTGTCCTCGGGTCGGCCGTCATTTGCGCAGACATCGTCTTGCGCCGGGTCACCCATGACAAGAGGTTCCAGATCGCCAACAGCAATAACTTCCTGTCGGCGTCTCTGTGTCTGACTGCTGGTGTAATGGTCAGTTCTTGCCTTGAGATCCTCTCTATTCAATTTACCACCACTCTAACTCCGAAACAGCTCTTTACGTCCTTGTACAGTATGCTGCCAAACTCGAAAGACTACCTAACGCGTGCCGGTTTCTCTCATTCCGTCTCAGCCTATATCCTGACAACTCTATTTATCGCCGGTGTGGTAATCATCCGTGTCGCATCCGGCTTTCTCCACCGCTTCATCCCGTCGCATGTGGTCGACTGCGCACATACCCATGACGGGCCGGAAGAAGATCCCGAGCGCGGCGAGCAAATGCAAGACTGCGATGACCGACCCGATACTAGACATAGCAATGGTAGTACGGAGCGTACTCCTCTCTTACGGCCGACCGGTATACAATCGTCCAAGTCTACGCCGCAAGTGCAACAGCGGACGGATCTCTCATCGAGTCCTCGGCGGCGAGAATCTCTACGGGCAGCCATCTCTCGGCGCATCAGCTCTCTCATGGGTGGTGTCAAGCCTCTCTGCGACGAGAATGGGCCCTGCTACGGCTTCTCACAGACTTGCGGACGTGAATGTAGCAAAGTCCTTGGCCCAAGTATTTCTCCGCCACCGACCATGAGCGCAGATGAAGTCGTTCAGCCGGAGCTAGCGCCACAGCCACAAAGCATTGAGGTGCAGCTCGGATCTGATGACCTGGACGAGCATGAACCGAGTATAGAGTCTGTTGAGACGGTCGCAGCCACAGGATATTTCGGAACGATCTCCTCGGAAGATGTCAATCACTCGATTTCGCCTTCTTCCTCTTCATCACGTACTCAAAAAGTGCATTCTGAACATACAAATCACTTTGTTATGATAGATCACGACCATCACCATCACGATCATCATTCGCATCATCACAGCCATCATCACAATGGAGACCACTCGTCTCGAGGTCCCGCCTCATCAAAACCAGGAGACCCCACTCACCACCACCATGTACCACAAAACGCCTTCCTCTCCATCGGCCTACAAACATCCCTCGCCATCGCTCTGCACAAACTCCCCGAAGGCTTCATCACCTACGCCACGAACCACGCCAGTCCCACCCTCGGTCTAACCGTCTTCTTCGCCCTCTTCATCCACAACATCGTCGAGGGTTTCGCCATGGCTCTACCACTCTACCTCGCCCTCAACTCCCGCTGGAAAGCCATGTTCTGGTCCAGCCTGCTAGGCGGAATCAGTCAACCCGCCGGCGCTGGCATCGCAGCCCTCTGGATCTGGGGCTCCGGACACACAGGCGACGACTCAACGGGTCCGTCATGGGGTGTCTACGGGGGTATGTTTGCGATGACTGCCGGCGTCATGACCTCCGTTGCGTTGCAGCTTTTCAGTGAGGGACTCGGCCTGACGCATCACCGTGGCATGGGTATTGGGTTCGCTGTTGCTGGGATGGGATTGATGGGGTTCAGTTTTGCCTTGACGGCATGATTCTCTCGACTTGACTTGAGCGAGGCTTGCTTGAGTTGAGATGGATACGTTCTATGAGTTGCCATGTTCATTTTTGCATGAGTGCTGGCGTGAGCTGCATATATGAGAAGAGACAAGATGGGGTATGGCGTTTTACTGTTTATCGGGCTTGTTTTTTTGTCACTTATTGTTATAAATTTGGATGTTGCCCTTGGGATTGTTGATCCTCCAGGGCGTACAATGTCTAGGCCTCGTGTTGCCTTACATAAATTATCTTGATACTGCATGAACGATTCAGACGATATTGTTCCAATAGGAAAGCTCTTTTCAGTCATAATCCTCTTCCTGGCTGAGGAGTCCATCGAGACTGACTGAATGGCCCTGTATTTGACTTCTCTTTACCACTGGCGATTCCGCGGTCCGATCCATATAGATTACCTGGCGTCCCATTGTTGTACGCATTCAGGAGGAAGACATTATTGAAACAAAGTGGCATTGGACTGAACTCAAGACTATAGATACACTATACAATTTGATCGCATACGGTAGATATTACCCGTTTTTAAAATTCCAAACACCAACAAATCCAACCGGTGGTTACATGAGGGCAATTTCGACCACCTTTCCAACCCCCATACCAGACGCTCGCTCACAGTGCCTGTACGGAGATCCTCCTCGGCGCACCACTAGCGTCAGTCAAACCAGCACCACTCGACTTCCGCAAATGATTATGATGAGCCTGTCCCTGGTCATCCAAATCCTCAACATCGATACTGAATCGTCTAGGTCGAGACCAAACACCAAATTTCTCACCACCATTCGCATCACCAACGCCCTGGATCTGCTCGGACTGTAAACCGAACCGATCCGCCACCTGTGACATGAGACCAGCATGAGCAGAAGCTTTCGTAGAAGTGCCCTTGGTGCCAGCTCCCAAGCGAGACTGTGCCCGACGGAGCAGCTCCATATGTTGGGATGCAGTATCCGCCGCGCGGGGATGTTTCTTCGCCTCGGAGTCACCCATCAGATCGTGCAGGGCACTTTCGTGCAGCGTTGCAGCAGACTTGTGATCATCCGACGCGGTGAAGAGTCCTGACAGGAGCTTGGTCATTTCAAGGGTGACCGGGTCACAAGATCCCCATACTTGGCGGAGGTTGTAGCAGATATCGCGACAGAGCTGGATAGCTGAGTCGACGGAACCACGGCAGAAGCGCGTTTCGACGAGGCGGCGACCGATCCAGACGACCACGTCCGGGGTCCAGGTTCGTTGGACGATACGTGATGTCCACAGTTGAGTGAGGATACCTTCCAGATCGTCGAACATCTCGTGTTCGCCGAGGAGGGTGATTATATCGTTTAAGTCGTGGAAGGGCAGGTCGACCATTTCGATGCCAATGGCCTTGGAGGATGCCATGAGTTCTTGGAGGAGCATCTTGGCTTTAGCGGACATTTCGGTTTGGATGGCCTTGTCCTCGCATTTAGTGGCTTGGTGGCCACTGAGATAGAGACAGAGCTTTGTAGCGGTGATGATGCTGTCGTAGTTGTTCAAACCGTCTGTGAGATGGAGGAACGAGTGCAGCACGCCTGTCACGTCACTTGCGTCCTGGAAGCGGGATGAATTGCACAAGTCACGAACGAGTTTGGTAGTCGTACTCAGAATGTTCATGTTGTACTTCTCATTGTGGACCTCCCGTAGACAGACCTTGTAGAACTGCTTGACGACATCCCGCTCTGCAATCGACGTAGCAGACAACGTGGTACAGAAGTACTCGTAGAGCTTGTTGCGTGTACTCATCGCAGCCCGAGTCCGATTCTGGTCCGTCTGCAGACGAACGAGACGATCGCCAGAGATCAATGTTGGAACAAAGTCATGACCAGATAGGTCCTTCGCAAAGGCCTGCTGGATTTGCATTTGGCGGGCCATCTCGTTCATGATTTGATCGGACGTGGCGCGACGGCTGAAAGCCTCTTCAAATGCAGCTGTGAATACTGCATCTCGGCGGTCGCTGAGTGCCATGGCTGATGTCTCGGAGCCGTAGACTACGCGTTGACGTAGCTCGTCGAGGACGTTGTTTCCTCCTTCGATGAAGCCGCACTCGAGGTAGATCGCAGCGATTTTGCGTGCCCAGTTGGCCATCATGTCAGGCTCACCACCGGCATGTAGGCAATCTGTGATGTAATTGTGGAGGAGAGCGTTACCCTGCTGGACAGAGGTAGGCGTACCCTGCCGAGAATGGGCGAGAGCGAGCTCACGCAGCCAGGACAGAGTGGTGGTTGAGAAATAACCCTGTGCCTTCTTGCCAAGCTGGAACTCCTCAGTATAGAGAGAGCGAGCTTCACTGGTAGAGTCACGCTTGCGAACAAACAGCTGAGCAAGCTTGTGCTTCAGAGTAATTGGTAGTGCCTGGGTCATCTGGTCCAGTCCCTTGGACGATTGGGAAGTTGGCACCCACTCGCTTGTTTGCAGAGGCTGCTTGTATAGCGCGATGGCCTGGTCGGTGTACGATTCATGTGTCTCACACAGCTCGGCAAAGAGGAGAATTGCACTGAGGGTCTTCTGGTGCGTAGGACCATAGACATTGCGACAGGTCGTCACATAGTCAGAAGAAACCTTGTATCTCTCGGTGAAGTCGGAGCTCTTCATGTGAGACGTCATGATGGTCATGTAGCCGATGTATGTCTTCTCGAGTAGACGCTCGGTCTGAATACGATCATAGGCGTTCATGTTGTCGTGCACGACCACAGTAGGCCACAGATGACGGTAGATGTCCAAGGCCGGGCTCCACTGCATCTCCTTCTCGTAGAGACCGATAAGGGCAAGTGCAGCTTCCATACCCTCGGGAGCAATCTTGTTGTCCCGGAGAGTGTTCTTGTAGATACGCTGGTACGTGCTCTTGGCCTCATTGTTCATCTCCAGGCGGTCGGCCAGTGCAGCTTCGAGATACATGTTGTCGATGGTGTGCTTGTGCGTCTCACCGAGTCGAGAGGTCAAGAAATTGCTGACTGTGTGGAGAAGCGTAAGTGCCTTGGTGAACTGGAAGGTCGTTTCGTAGAATTCCACAACGGCCTTGGCGACAGCCAAAACAGAAGCGACAGGCACCATGTCCGAGACGACGAGTGAGGCAAAGGCATTCTCGTACACGGTGGTGGCCTGTTCGAGATGCAGTCTTCGGAAGTGGCAATAGGCGAGAATCAGAGCCAGATCAGCGACCGGAGGCGCCAGTTCAGTGGTGAACTTCTTGGGAGAGCCAGGCTGCTCAACCGAAGGATAGATATGCTGCAACACAGCCTTGGAGCAATCGCTTGCCTCATTCCAGTCCTCCTCACGCACATAGATACTCGAAAGATTATGACAGAGAATCAAAGTGGGCACGGAAATGTTGCTGGGCGACGAGGTGATGGAGTCCAAAAGCTCGACCATCAGCTTACGATCGCTTCCAGACATCATGGTGGAGTCCTCAATGGAGACCGAGTTGGCCATGCCTTCAGCCAGCGACATAGCCAAGTTTCTGGCTTCGGATGTATACTCCTGATGATTTTGCTTGTAATAGCGCCACATGAGGATGGACAAAGACCGGTCCAGGCTGTACATTTGCATCTCGCGAGTCTCGGCACGCAAGAGCTGCACTCGTTGCATCATCTCTGGGGATTGAATGCCGGAGACTTCCAGGTCGGCAACAAGCTCACGCATGATGATTTCAGCCTCGTCATTGCGGCCTTGGCGGCGGAGGAACTGGTAATAGGTGAGAGCCACGTTGGCCTTCTTGTCCATCATGTCCACAGAATCGATATCGCGGGCATTGAGACCAGCCCAGAGACTCGATAGGACAGATGAGGCTTCAGTGTTCTGGCCTTGTTGCTCGTAAAGCTGAGCCATGTACAAGGAGTACTTGATGCGGCGCTCGTCCGTGACTTCCATCGTTCGGATGACATTGTCATACTTGGTTCTCGCAATATCGCGACTCATCTCGTCACTATCAGTGGCTGAGAACTGATTCGTGAGGAAGTCAGCAGCCTCGGAGGATTGTCTCGAGTTGGTGCCGTATTTCTGAAGTATTTGCTGGTAGAACTGCTTCGAGATAAGAAGAGCAGAGCTGTTGTCACCACGAGACTTGTACATGCCAACAATCATACCAAGGTACTTCAGGCGCTGATTGAACTCGACTCCGGTGACTTCAGAGTCTGTTAGGATGAGATATTTCATGATATCCTCCTGCTGAGCGGTCATGGTGCCTCGTTCGCTGAACGACTGGGTCATCATCTCGGCGCAGTTCAGAGTGATGGGGTCTGACTGTCCCAGCAGCTCTTGGCTAAGCCTCCATGCCTCATAGCAATGTTCATCGGCGTGGCTAGCATGAGCAAGCTTGGACACACGGGCGCTGAGAAGCAAGCTTTCAAGAAGGCCCATAGATTTCTCGCCAAGGACCAGGCGGCGAATGTCTGTAGCGAGGCGGTACAACTCCACAACACTTGATCGAGTGAACTGTGACTCCTTGCATGTCAGCTCAAGGCGAGCAAAGAGGACAGTCGCGGGTAGTAGCTTCTGGAAGCTTGTTGTGAACTGGAACTCGCCCTCATCGGTCACCAAAGGCGACGACAAGAGGTGAGAGAGCCAGTAGCGAGCAGTATACTCGAGGATGACATATTTGTCAAAGAGGCGATTGCGCTCTTCCATGTTCAACTTGTCCATAGAGACTTCAGTCTCTTCTCGGACGCTCAGTTGTACCCAGCCAAGACATCTCATGAGAAGATCCAAATGGCCTTCCTTGAGATTAAGCGGCGACTTGACACGGGCAGCTCTGGCCTGGCCGATGACATGATCACGGATACATGTGTGTGCAAAGGAAACCACACCATCACGCGTCATGACCAGAGGGCGAAGCGCGTTAGACCACTGTTTTTCATTGTTGCTCATACGCGACATGAAACTCGGCCCCTTGGCGTCAACCCGTAGAAGTTCCTCAATCTCTTCGACGAGAAGAGGTCTCTCCGACGCAGCTAGCCATGACATGATGGACACTGCCTCGTGTTGACTGAGATCAAGGTTCTTCAGGTGGAAGTCGAGCAGCTCAGTCATAGGCTGCGGCAAGCTTTGAACAGATGAGACGGCTTGCGCGAAAGTTCTTTGCTGCTTGGCATACTCGACGGCCATCTCGGCCCAGCTGAAGGATCCCTGGGAGCGGTTGACGATAGTAGCGACGGCAGACTGGAGCTGGTCACCCTTCGCAGTATCGAAGTGCGAGGCACAGAGCATCTTATTGACAAAAGCGACCAAATCAGTTCGAGTTTGCGTGGTCTGCATCATGAACTGCTCGATATTCGTAGAGTGTGGCTTCGAACTGAGCGGTCTGGTGAATGCAATCATCTTGGAGCCCGCATTTTGTTCCATCAGGATCTCTGTGAAGTTTTCCAGAATGCCAATTGCATCGCCATCTCCGCCCTTGATCTGGTCGAGGCCGTCGACGACGAACATGTACTGGATGTTCGAGGCCAAGCCGGTGCGAATCCCTCGCCAGAGACACTCTTCGACTTCAACGTCACCGGCTCCGTCCAGGGCACCTTGAGCTGCCTTGGCAACTTGAACCAGAATTGCCTCCTGGGTCTGCTTATCGCTGACACAGTGGTCGAGCATCTGATGTAGAATGCCCTTCAAAATGCGTAGGGTCAAGGTTGCAACAGGAATATCGGCGCCTAATTCAGTCAGGATAATGCTCTCAAAAATAATAAAGGGTCAGTACTCACGAATAGTGTAGGGAATTACATTCCAGCTATCATGTTCGGCTGATTCCTGCAGACGCTCGACGGTCCACTGGGCAAGGGCACTCTTTCCAGATCCTGCACCACCAGTCACCAGCATGACTGGAGACTTGCCAATCGAGAACTCGTACAGGGTGCTGTTGAACCATTCGAAGGAACCTTCGGCAAGAGAGTGCATGCGAGACTCGAGAATGAACTGGAGTGGACGGTCTTGAACGCTGAGGAACTGGCGGAGACTACCCAACTCGGGACTCGAGTAGATCAGCGAGCTTTGCTTGACCAGCTTCGATGTGGCAGACTCGACGATGGCATTCCAGTGGGTCGAGTAACGCTTCGCATAGGTAACAAAGGCTGCATCAACATTGTGCTCGATGAGTTGATTCGACTCCTTGGCCTTGAACCCTTCAACGCAGCTGGTCGTGGTGGTACAGACCATTTCGAGAAGGTTCGAAAAAACGGCAGCGGCTTCGGGCTGGAGACCAGTGGAAATCTTGTAGGCTGATTCGTACTGCAGGAGCAAATAGATGCCAACGGCAACACGGCCGTATCTGCCAAAGACACTTTCGAAGAGATCGGTATTGTCCATGTCAGACTCCAGTAACAGAATCATAAATCCCCAAATCAATTGGGCAGCCGCATCGGCACCGGGGGCAAACATTCCAGTCGACTCACGAAGAGCATCGACTGCATATGCCAGTCGCGACGCCCATCGGAGACTGCAGTCGAGTCTGCTTCCATCACGAGGCATCCAGCGCAGGCGCTCGGCCGCCACTGCGTCGAAGAAAGTGTCGACGGTTGGGCTGCGCCCGCTAATCTCGCTAGCCGAAACGCCCAACTGAGTCTTGCACTTCTGAGAAACTGCCTGGACCTTGTCCTGGAGAACAGTGACCTTGTGGGTGCTAGTACTCAGACCCTGGACGGCTCGAGTGGACGCTCCACGGGTGTTGGTGGTGGTCGAGCTGGTAGCACCCGAGTATCCGCGGCTCGAAACATCCTTGTTGAGACTCTGTTGGCTCATGTCTTCGGTGATACCCATTCCAGATTTATTGGACATGCCAGACTTTCCAGCCATACCGGCCATGCCGGCCATGCCAGCAGCACCGGCAAATCCAGTGGCTGCAGCGGCGCCCGCTTTGCGAGATGAGCTGGTACTCTTGGGAGACTCGCCGGAGCCACTCATGACAGCATTTCCTCCTCTGACAGTACCACCATGAAGAGACAAATCTGTGCTGGTTTGTCCTTTCGAGTTCATGGGCACGCCGGCCATACCAGCCATACCAGTCTGGCCCATACCTCCCTGGCCCATACCAGACTTGGTCATGCCAGCGTTAGTCATGCCAGTTTGACCCATACTAGTCTGACCCATACCAGACTTGTTCATGCCGGTGTTAGTCATACCAGTGTTGGTCATGCCTCTCTGTCCCTTACCAGACTGGTCCATGCCAGTGTTGACCATGCCGGTCTGACTTGATCCCATTTCATTTTGGCCTTGGCTAAGACCTTGTTGGGTTGGACTGAGTCCCTGTTGGGTTGGACTGAGTCCCTGTTGAGTTGGACTGAGACCTTGTTGTGTTGGCATGAGACCTTTCGAGCCTGGGCTGATTGTCGATGGATCTTTGCTCAGACCCATTGGATTCTGGCCGGGGCCAATGGCAGAACGGACTTGATTGAGTTCTTGTCCAGTTTGACTGGTTCCTTGCCCCATCTGAGAGCCGCCCATCTGGGGTTGAATCGATTTCTTTTTGCTGGTATCCATTCCTCCATCCTGGCTGTTGCTCCCTACCGCACCGAGACTTGTCTGGCCAGTGTCTCTTTGGATGCCTGTCGTGATAGGACCCTTTTTGATATCGCTGTTGTACTCGATGGGTCCAATGCTAAAACTCGGTCTGTATTCTCCGGGTCGTCCGGTAGCGATTGCCTCGTTGTTCTTGTTCGCATTTTCCCCGCTCAAGCCGAGTCCAGCAACAGCACCTCTCATATCTCCCTGGCCGATGGTATTCTTCGTGTTTTCTCCTTTAGTGGCAATGTCCTCGGCACCGCTGAAATCTCCTTTCATTGCTTGGTCCTTGATTTCCTGGCCCTTATTGAGAGTCTGTTGGCCAATGCTTGTTTCGCCGGCAGTCTCTTTGCTTGAGCTAGCAGTGGCACCTTCTTTCGCTACCTCTTTGGAGCCACTGTTGATCGAGAGTCTCTTGCTGAGTTTCTTGGTGAGACGAGAGCCCAGGCTCTCGCTGTGCTGCTCAGCTTCGGTTCTCATTTCGTTAGCGGACATGGTGAGTTTTTGGCGTCGGAAATGAAATAAATAGATAATAAATAATAGATAATAGAGTTGTAACAATTGGCGGTCGTAGTAATTGACAGTCGTGTGTTCGTAACGGTTAAATTGAAAGTATCATACAGTCATTGAGTTCAGTTGTAGAAAATGAAATAGTTGTCGGGGGTTGAACAGATCTCCAGTCAATTAAAAAGAGTCAATCGTACTACCTCTGTCATTGCATCATGGGTTAGAATCAGCAATGCCGCAAGGGGATGGTCATCGATAGGCTGTGTTTTCTTGGAGACACCAACACCACCAATCACGTAGCTAGCTACAGCTTGCTTTTGACCTGATTCCAAGGCTGCAAGCGGATTGTAACAAATGAGGGAACATTATTGCATCGCTTCCAAGCCTGAGAGCAAAGTCAATGATGCTAGAAGGGATCCAGTGTAGGGAGACTAGGTGGAGACGAATACGATCCGGTGATCTCTTTCTATTAACTTTCAAGCTCTTCACAGTATTAGAGTCTTGTGTGGTTTTGACCTGTCGCGAATTAAATTGCGATAGATACTCTGCAGCTTGCTTCACAGGATGCTCAAGGTCTCAATTGACCATATCAGTACGTCGCAAAGTCTCTGGTGAACGCCATCAAAATTTGCGTCTTGTCAACAAAGCTCGAGCGAGAAAAATGAAGCTGAAAACACCAATGACGACTATAACTTATTGGTCGGAGCTGTACTAAAGTGTGGGGTAAGCTATCAAGTTAGGAAACAAAAAATGTTTGTCGCGTCGCGTGAGAACACGAGTGACGTAAAGACTCGGCTCACACATTCTACGACCCTCAATAAGCGCTGGTACAAGCACAAGAGTCTAATTCGCAGAATTGTATTTCATGACTGGTGGTCCATTCCTTAGTAAACCGGGCGTGTTTATCCCCGTTAACCTTAATTTGCTTATCTGAACTGCACCGATCCGTGGATACAACAAGAGTGAGGTCATTGCCCGACGAACTGCTGGTCAACGTCGATTCCGGAGCTCCCGACCACGAATTGGATCTTGGGATCCTGATTTTAAACTCTAAATTATGATTTCCATCTATGTCATGACCTTTGATCGGCCAGAGACGATGGGACTATCGTACGATCGCCCATCATCGTATCGTGAGATCGGTTATACTTCGGTAGGCGGGGCCGTTAGTATGGCCCCGGTTTCTTGAGCTGGATGCGCACAGTAGAGGTCATGGTAGTTCTGATTTCTATAGACACCTTACGCAGGGCATACTTTTATATTCATTTTAAGAAGAATTTGAGCACTAATTGGTTTGTAACAAAGTTTGAATACAGCTTCAGGCATGGGTTTAAGAATCGATCAAAAGTTTCCTGCTCACCAAAAAATAGTTCCCAGGTCGATCCTCATATCTGGCGATTGGCATACCAATCTGAGAGTTTCTCATTTCCATTCGACAAAGCGTAGTCCTGTAAAATAGTTGGCGCCATAAGACATCAATTGAGCACGAGAGATCAACCTACCAACGCATTCATCATTGTTTTCCAAAGCAGTCTGGAAATGCGAGAAGCCGTCGTCATTTCGCTGATGAACTAACTCTTGGCACTGGCCAATCAACGTAGACAGGGCCGCTTTTCTATCCTTTTCGTCTCTATGGTTGCCCGAGAGGGATACAACAATATGTAACGCGTTGTCAGCATTGTTGTTTGTGACACGAATACCAGCACCCTTTCGATGGAGCCACGTAACGGATAGGATGAACATCTTCGATACTGAACCATCTTCGTTCCCAGTGCTTGCAAGCTGCCAGAAACAACGTATTACCACATGAGTCGCGAGTCTCGAGGTCTAAGCCATCCAGACCGAGAAGTATGTCACATACTTCCTTGCTTTCCGCAGTTTCAAGGAGATGGTGCATGATGGTCGTTTGTTCGTTCTATTTGCTTTGCTTGAACGGATCGGCACCGTGTTCTAGCAAGAGTCTAATGATGCGTAAGGCATCGATATTGCGGTTCACATCGGAGATATCCGATACGGCGAGCTCGAGGGGATATCCCTTCTTAGGGCGATTTAGAAACGCACTCATGTTAAAGGGAGTTTTCCGTCTATTGTTTGGTCCGTCTGCATGAGTCGACGAATTTGACAATTGAGGCTCCTCGGGTGGCAGGATATTGGGGTCTTGTCCCAACCCCAAGATATCCCGAACGACTTTTAAGTTCCCGGTCCGTGATAGCCTTACAAAGTGCAGAGGAGCGATCGGGGAGATTTGGCTTTCCCCCGTAGCAAACAAGAAGTTCAGTCACCTCGGGATCCCTAATCTTTTCGTCTAATGGTGCAATTCCGCTCTCATCGGGGAGATTTGGGTCGGCGCCATGTTCCAGCAAGATCCTGATGAGTCCTTTGCTCATGAATGCACCATGATAAGCACCTTTAACGGCCAATTGCAGTGCTGTTCTTCCCCTACTATCTCTCAGATTGGGATCGGCTCCTTTCGCAAGCAGGTACTTGAGAGCTTCTTTGTGCCACCAGATATAGCCTCGAACAAAGATATGAAGGGCGCCAGACTCACAGTTCTCGTGCTGGCCACTCCAGATGCTAGTGCTGCCGCTTTTACGCATGTTCACATCTGCTCCAAATTTTTCCACCAGCAATCGCAGGATTGGCATGTTTGGTTGTGTGCTCTTGGTAGCCGTCAAGAAGTATGGCGCCACAACCTCGGTTCCCATGGAAAAGGAATTATCTGGGAATGACTGAGCGATCAAGTCGAACAAAAAAGCATAGCCATCATCCACAACGATCGTGAGAGGGTCAAGTATGCACTCATCATCGCTAGGAGTGAGATTTGTGCCTTGTTCGATACATTTCCGGAACACGCCGTAGTCGCCCTTCCTGATGACCGGTGCAAAGCAAGATTTGCGATAGACACTTCTCTTAGTGTCCGGCATATAATCTCCTCTGAGAACAGGGGGTTCATCCATAGCCTGGCTAAGGAGATAAATGGTTTCCATCATCTGCCCTCCGTCGTTTGTTTGAGTATTTGGCTCAGAGCTAAACACGCCATGCTGGTAGGGATTATAGTGGTAGCTAGTGTTGCTGTCCCAGGACTCTCCACTATTCTTGACTACTTTGTTAAGCAATTGCTTGAATATATCCAGGGGTGTACGGCCGGCGTTATCACGAGCCTCCAGTTTCGCTCTCGCTTCTACGAGAAGGTGGACACTCTCATGAGATCCAACCTGGCAGGCTGCATATAATGGTTTACATCCATTCTCGTTAGGCTGATCTAAGAAAAGACCAAGTTTTTTGTTCTTTTGGTAATGGTCAACCATAAACCTAACTGTGTCTCCTTCACGAGCTGGGGCAGTGATATGAAGAATGTTCTGGCCATTCTTTGTTTTGTTCGACACAGAAGCGCCCTTTGAAAGAAGTTTCGGCACTAGCAGCTTGTTGTTTGCAGTAGCTGTATGGATTGGGCGCAGGCCCTGGCTGTTCTCTATCTTAAGGTTTAGCCCATCATCGAGAGAAAGTAAGAGATCGGCTGCCTTATAAGATGGCCACGTTCCGACGTTGGAACTTAGTCGGGTCTGACACAAAACATGGAGCGGAGTATTTCTACTCTGGTCTTTATGAGTGCTGGATATCCTATATTCCGTAAGCTCTTGAACCCATCGAACAGAGATAGCAGCTTCCTGGGCGAGACTGCCCCTCATCAAGACATGCATGAGGTTCTCGCCTGCCCGGTTCGTCGCCCGAAGATCTGCACCCAAGTTCAGCACTAAATCCTTGACAACCTCGGAATGCCGTCCTTCGAAAAACATATGCAGTGCGCTGTTTCTATCTCCATCAGTGGCGTTTACATTGGCCCCATAGGTGCGGACAAACTTTGATATGACCTCCTGATCTCCGGGCTCGCGATCTCTCAGGGTCTGCACTAGATGGTGCAAGGGCGTGCATCCCTTGGCATCTTTTGCTTCGATATCACTTCCAGCATTCAGAAGGATTTGACCAATGGCTTCAACTTTGTCTGCTTTATATGCGTGGTAAAAATGGCTGAGCTTGTGCAATGGCTCAATTCCATCCTTGGTCTTTCTTCGGGGATCACAGCCGAGCTGAACAAGCTTTGAGATGAAATTGGGCTCCGAAGCACGATGCACGTTGATCATCAGGTTCAAAATAGTGTCGCCATTCTCGTCCGTAACTTTCCAATCAGAGCCATAAGGGTCCAGCTAGAGTGGATCCAGCTCGTTACCAAAGCCCCTCATGTCTATGAACATTGAGAAAAGCGGAATGATTCTCTTTGGACGGCGAGGCTCGTCCAGTTTAAGTCCATTTTTGGCCAAGATCTGGATGGTGCGAAGATATTCCTCTTTTCCGTTGAGTGAGTCGAAGACAGTTCTTCCTTGTTCATCTGTGATACTTGGGTCTGCATCGTGTTGCAACAGAAGCTCCGTTACTGTGGTAAGGTTTGTGGAGGCACTCAGGTGGAGAGGAGTCAAGTGAAGATGTCCTTGGGCGTTAACGTTACTGCCAGCATCCAACAGTAGCTGACAGCACTTGCGCGCTTCTTCAAGTCGCTCCTCATCGACACGGCGCAAGAAGTGCCGGCCACCAACATCGAACCCGGCCACGGCGTGAAGAGGAATAGAGTCTAGATCACCTGGACTCCAACTAACCATGACACAGCCCTGAGAGCGCCGTCCTCTTGATGTTATATTAGGATCCACACCGTGTTCGAGAAGGAATTTCATCGTTTCAAAGTTGTGAGGAAGCCCGGCTCGGAACAGAGGTGTGTCTCCGGACCATTTGCCGTTCACATTTGCCAACGGCGAGCTCAAGAGAAGTTCGATCATGGGGATATCACCTTCGGTGGCAGCTGTATCCATTCCTTTTGCAATTTCGTGAGGATCATTTACAAATGGTAACAAATACCGGATTATCTCCGTTCTCCGAGCCACCAATACCTTAGAGAAAGCAGATGATCTTCGCGGGTACGTTAGATCACATCCTCCTGATGAGCAGCCTCCTCGACGTTTACGAGCCCTTTCAGATTCTTCCTCGGTGATATTAACATTTGCGTTGGTTTGAACCAGAATCTGTACTAATTTGAGATGATTCTAACGAGCGGCGAGGTCAATTGCATCGTCACCATTTCGATCGACCAAATTAGGATCTGCGCCTCGAGATAAGAGATAGCTGACAACTTCCTCGTGTCCATACTTAGACGCAATAGACAGTGGCGAAGTTCCATCACTCATGGTGTCATTGTACGAGCAACCTGCCTCCACTGCGATTTTTACCATGCTAACAGCTCCTGTCCATGCTGCGATGTGGATAGGCGTGATAGAGTCAATCTTTTCCGGGTCAGGAGCGCATAGTTCCTCGGTCCAGCGATATGCACATCCTTTTTGCTCTCTAAACCACTGAAGTAGTAATTCTCGTAATTCACCTGTAATTATTGGTAGCTCTCGGGTATGGAGGGACCAGTTCGATTCAGCATAGTCCAGGGAAGGCTGGAAACGCGTCGCAGCGCTCCACTCATCAGATTTGTTGACATCCTCGAGTTTTTTTTCGTTGTTGAACTTGCCCATCAACACCTTCATGGAGATAGTTGCCAAGTGCCGGTGTGCATCCTCTGGCGAGATGACGGGTATCAGGGCCTAGCTTTCCGAGCTTCGGTTCTCATCGTGTAAGTACGAGATGAAGGATTTCCAAGGGATGGTCAAGCTGCCATCGCCTAATATCTCTAGAAATGGGTCGAACGCTGACTTTATTAAGCTGTTATCTTTTGCTTCGGGTCCACGCACCACTTCGAGGGCGGCAAGCAGTTCTGGGCGGCGAAGTTGACGTGCAGGATAGAGGGAGAGAGATAAAATCGATCGTCGATATTCCGAGGGCACAAATGGAACGGTGCTGCACTTCTTCAAGATGAGATCGTACAACTCGTACAGCGTTGGTGTCACCCCATCCAAGAATTGCGAGATGGCCATGACATCGCTATCCTGCTTGAGAATGAACAGTCCGAGGCGGGTATGGAGAAACGGCTTTTCACTGAACGCATCTCGAATCACTGACTTTGTATCATCAGGCACATCAAATGATTTCAGCTCGTAATTCAGGAACGTGCAAACGTCTTGACGCACAAACTCATTGTTCATGTCCAAGGAATCTCGTTTTCGATAGACGCGGTAGAGTTGCTCGTGAACAATATCTTGACAGTACCAGGATGCAGATCCTTCCGCTTGAGCAATTCCTTCAAGAACTCCATATCTTCCTCATCTTGAAAGGCATCAACACCATCAATCATCGGCAGTAGATCTTGGGGATAGCTTCCATCACCTCGGTCAACAGCGTCCAAAGTTGCATCAGATTCACATCGTGCAGATCCTTCCACTCCCATTTTGTGAAGAGACTTGACCTCTTACTGCTCCTAGCTAGATCTCGGACTTTATCATGCAGGCCCGGCGCGAAACCAGTCTCGGACAAGGGTGGAAGACTAGCTGTTTCGCCAGGGACTTTTGACTAGAGGAGTCTGGAGTCTCTGATGGCAGAACAGAAGAGGAACATCCTTCTCAGTCCGGTGAAGTCTTTCTGCGATATATGCCGCGAGCACGGATTTGCCTGTGCCTGAGGAGCCATGAATGGTGAGGATGTTTTGCAAATCACCATCATGCCATGAGTTATATTAGGGCGTATCGAAGATCCAGGACCCAGTGCCAGGCGCACGACACCGCAAGTTGCGCTGGAAATCACCCGAAGAGACGAGTGAGTTTATTGGAACAAAGTCTGGGTTAGTTGCTTTGTTCTTTGGTAGGCCAATGGGCGCCTCTGAGGCGTACATCTCGTCGGATGGGCCAAGGGGCAGAGTGGGATTGATGATCAATGAATGATGAATGACAGTAGTACCACCAATCTTGAGACTTGAAAAGAGAGGGATTTGTGACACGGTTAGGGGTATGATTTATAATTAAATGAGTATTGGGGCGGGGCTTTTAGTTGCCCGGACCTCCAGGGGTCTTCGTTGGATGAGGCTCTAAAAGCCGAAGAGCCCGAGTTTGCCTGGGTTTTGAGGCCATCACGACCTTGACCATAAGTCGAGGACAGAGCGATCTTTACGTGCCTACATATGCGAGAGATTTTGAAGCATTATGGGGCCAGACACTACCTGAGATCCACTGATCTACTCCATACGTGGCTGAGATAACTTCCAGTTGAATGTGCCTTCAAGTACTCAGCATAAACCAGATGCCGATAGTACCGGAGCATACTATGTGCAAGTGGTCGGACTGCATATACATCTACGTGGGACGAATGAATGATCCAAGCCAGTCACGAGTCAGGCCTGCGAAGAAAGTAGGCAGGACAAGAATAAGTCCCCCCAGACCGTTCATATCGCGGCGACTGCGTCAACCGATCCAAGTCCCATGACACAAAAGGGCAACCGAGCAAGACTCCATTTCTGGATTGGAAATGCAATGCATGGAATGGCCTATGTACGAGTTGAAAGCGACCGTCCAAGACTCGACTCAGCCCGTAAATGACTGGCCGGCCCCCAGTCCATAACAAAAAGAAAACACCCTTCCATCCTCAGGCCATAGCTTTCCACCATCCATTTCCTAGAAACGTCCGCCTCTTTAAAACCGACCCAGTTGCCGAAAAAAATTCAAGTGAACGCGAAGCATGATATCATCCGTACAAGTAGCCAGCCGTTATCTGGAAAGCACTTTCGTTCGATGGGGAGCCGTAAAAACCGGGGTGTCGGGCATTCGCGAATATTGTTGTTTCAAACATCGATGAAAGCTCAACGCTCCGTCACGACTCGGGACTTTTCTTTATCGACGAGAGATAATTTATGAGCCGGGGTTGGGGTTCATCTGTGTGGGTTGCTATGTCAGCCTCATGCTCCTTCTCTGATGGTGTGTGTTTGAATCATTCGTGGATAGAAAATTGGCGGAATGTCGTCGGATCGCATAGTCCAATGTGTGTAGAGATTTTGTGTGTGATGGGTCATGGATGGAATTTTCAGTCGGTATGTACCTTGCGCTTGCCACCGGTCATGGTAACGTTCACGAAGCGGCGGGTGTACAGGATGCGCTTGTAGGCGCGACCCTTGGGGTTCTTCTTCTTCTCCTGGGGCTCAACCTGTATTCAAAAATTCCAGTTAGGATGGGGTTCTGATAGATGGAAACGTCGTCCTGGCGGCCGTGGAGATGGTCGTGTCATCTGTGGGCTTCGTCGGGTGGCGCTTGGAGGTTCAAAGGGAGTACTTGCCTTAGGAGTGGCAGCCTTGACCTTACCGGCACGGGCGAGAGAGCCGTGAACCTTACCCATGTTGGATGATTGTTGGCGATGAAGTGGGAGTTGCGAGGTGTTTACGGGGGAGGAAGCGAGACTCTCGATGCACGTAGGGTTGCAAAATTGGGAGTGTGTCTTGAGTGGGGCGGCCTTAGCGAGCCCCCGACCGGTCTCGGGTTAAGTATTTTCTCCGGTTGGATGAGTCATCAGTTCAGTCGGAGTCCCGATTGGGTGATTATGTCAGGAATCTGCATGACCTCAGGTCACGGGATCTCCAATGGACATGGATTTTCATCTATAGTCTTGTTAACGACGTTATGAAATAGAGACTAACTTCAACTAGGGATTTATATGCTCCAATATCCTTGGAAGTTTCGTTTTGCACTGAGCCAAGGTGGTTGATTTACTCACAATTTCAGCGCTTCTACTAATAGTAGTCTTTGGTTTAGACTCCATAGTCAGCTCCATTCTCAGTAGTATACAGATATTGAAATCAAGTCCCAATTCGTGACGCCGCTCTGTGATATACAACCCAATAAGACTTTTCCCACACCGTAAAATGCAAATATACAACGCTATGTCAAAACACACAAACTTCCCACTGCTATTTCCCAGCTTTCTCCTTCGCAGCAGCCTCTTCCCGCTCGCGCTTTCTTGCCAAGTACCGCTCCTTCGCACTGGAAACATCGGTTGCCGTCTTGCGGCTCCGAGTCTTCTCTTCAATTTCCTTTTGTCTTGCGGCCTCGGCCTCCTCTTCTTTCCGGGCTTGCTCTTCCAGCTGGCTGGCGATCATCTCGGTCTGACGGGCTCGCTGGGCAGCACGACCAGTTTGGTAACCAGCACCAGCGCCAGGTCGTCCAGCGCCAGGTCGAGGAGCCGCAGCTGGTGCGGCAGATGGTGCGATCTTCGGCTTCGGGGCCACGTTCAGTCCGGCAGACAAGAGTTGGCGCTTGTCGACCACCTGACCTTCGTCGTTGATGGCAATATGAGCACCGCGAGCATTGAGCTCTTCAGCCTTTTGAGCCTCGGTCTTCTCTTCGGTTTCCTTGGCGGTTTCTTCGTCAATCTCGCCAGCCTTGACACGGCGTGCGGCTTCTTCGGCAGCCTTGACAGCCTCGTCATGTTTGGCTTCGCCGCGCGAAAGCACATCCCGATAGAAACCGACCATGCCAGCGCCACCATTCTGTTTGCGCCGTTCTTCCTCTTCCTTCTCGCGGCGTTCCTCCTCTTCTTCCATTTTCCGCATCTCCTCCTGTTGCGCCTTGTACGCGCCTGTAACGAAACTCTCCTTATCCGCAAACTCATCACCTTCGGCCTCGCGTTCTTTCGCAAGCTGACGATCACGCGCGCGTGTTTGATCACGCTTCCGAATTTCAGCACTGCGCAACAAGTTGGACATGTACTTAGGTCCTTCGCTCTTATTAACAGTCGCGGATTTGTCGGACTTGGCGTGTAGGCTATCGTATACCGCATCGTAGGAGTAGATAGAAGGATCGAGTTCTTCGGCTTCTTTAGCGTGCTTCTTGCTGCTGTGTAGCGCGGCCAAGTTCTTAAAGTCCTGACCAGGACCTGTCGGCTTCTTCGATTGTGTCTGGTTCAGTCCGAACTGCACTTCCCCTTGTCGCTCTTTCTCCTTTTCTTCATCTTCGTCTTCATCGTGGGCGAAAATCGAGGACTTGTTCAGCGTTTTTGCGCCAGGCTTGCCACCAATGCCCATTTGCATCTTCCGCTTGGGAGGTGGTCCGGCATTCGTTGAGAGCTTCGCTTTCGGCGCAGGGGCATCCAGTCCACCGAGAGTAGACACTTCGACTGCACCATCATTTTGTTGGCCTTCATCTCCGGAGTCATCATCGAAAATATTCTTCTTGCGCTTCTGTCCGAAAGCATTGCCCGGCTTTGGTCCCGTAGAGTTCTTGTTTGGCATGTTTAGCCCGGAAGAGAATTGAGGCGCCATTTTGGCAAGACCACCGAGTCAGCTGAATACAGCAGATTGTATGCGCAAGGTAGGGATGGTCGATAATTCAAGCAAAGTCGAGGGGACCGCGGCCGGAAGTGAGTGACGTCCCAAGTCAAAAAAGTCGCGATAGCGCGATAAAGCAAGGGCTGGTTATCAGTACGTCATGTGACTTGCAGGTTTGCGGGGATGAACTGAGGACTCCGTACATGTAGCAAGCTGATGAATTACTGGATATGCGAGAATTCCGGAAGATCAATTATCTGGCCATGGTTTTATTTTTTATCTCAGAGTATCCATATAGTGATCGGTCGGGGCTTTTCCTAGACCTTTATCAATCAGAAGTTAGGCACTCGGTTTGAGATCCACTGCAGGTATGTGCTCAAATATATACTTCAAAAGGGTCCAAAGTGGACAACGTTCCTAAAAAACAGCCAAATCCAAATGACCCAGTAGTATCTACAGCTCAATACTAGCCAGAATTCATCGAGTTTTAATCAAGTTTACCTACTATCCTACTAATTTTACCGTGTGCTCTATTCTAAAGCTCCGACTTACTTCCACGCCAGGCCTGGTCCCTTATCTAACACGTGACATATTTAAACAGCGGCCACGCCCACTCGGGCAACATTCCCCCTCGAACTCCCGTTTCATACCTCCACGCCTGAAACCCGCCAAAATGTCATACTATTTCACTATCCTCTCGCCAACAGACACGCCAATCTTCAATATCGCCTTTGGCACATCAAAAGGTGGCGGCGATGGCATTGCGCGGTTTCGCTTTCCAGACACAGCTCAATACATGAACCAGTTCATCATCCATTCCAGTCTGGACATTGTGGAGGAAGCTCAATGGACTAATGGTGGAATGTATGTTTCTTTCCCTTTATCCCAGAGAATGGCGCCAATTCCAGACAGCCCAGTCTTAATGACCGCGCTCAATTCACAACCTCCAGCTAACCCTCCTCAACCAGGTACCTCAAGCACATCGACACCTATCCCCCCGCCGCAGCGTACATCTCCGCCTTCCTCGCACCAAGCGGCGCCCGCTTCCTCCTTCTCCACCAACCTCCCCAACTGCCAAACTCCGGCAGTGGCAGCGGCCTCGGATCCTCGTCCTTGCTGGGCTCTTCCGGCAATATAGCGCGCAGCTCGACAAGCTCCATCGCGGCGAACCCGACCTCCCCACAGACCGAGGAGGCCGTGCGCCAGTTCATGACAGAGGTTTACGAAAGCTATGTCAAGACGGCGATGAGTCCGTTCTATAAGCAGGGAATGGAGATCCGGAGCCCCGTTTTCAGGACGAGGGTTAATGCCGCGGGGAAGAAGTGGCTTTGAGTGTGCATTTGTTTTGATTGTTGTGCATGTGGCTTATCAGCGTGGCGTTTATAAGGTGTGCATCTCTTTTATTCTAGGATTTGGGGGCTGTGGATTGCGTTGGGTGCGAGTCCATGCAGGAAGCAGAACAGGGGAGCTGTGGGTGCTGATTCGGACAAATCCAGGCCTACCTCTTCTTATCTATGTAGGACTGAATCTGGCGGGGGTCGAAGAAGAAAACCTGCAATTATGTATGATACCCAGAGAATAAAACCAGGATTGAACAGCAAATCTGCTGCAAACGTATGCTCAATTCGCTTTTGGACCCTCGAAAACACATAAGACAAACTGGCTGTTACCGAAACATCCGAGGCCCGCTAAAATCGAGCAATCACAAGAAAAAAGGGCAATAAGCAAGGTCCCAAAACGGAGATCAAGTGAGACTGTACCGTCCGGGTAAAGGACTTTAAGAATGAACAACAGAAACGCCCCTGCCTTGATAAATGAACGCCAGACACTTTCTCCCAGTTCCCAACGATTCCCTGTCAAATCCCGCTAAAGAAAGGTGACGGCAAACAGTTCAACACTCAGACTTAACCTGCCATCTGAGGCGGTTGCTTCTTCATGGTGGCAACCTTGAAGTTTTCGACAGCTTGAATCACGTCCTCAAGCTTGGCGACGGAGCCGAAGATGCCACCCTCCATCTTGACGGACTCCATGGTGGCCGTGTGAAGAGAAGGCTCAGCAGCTGCGGTGCCATCATCCAGCACCACGCAATCGAATCCACGATCATTGGCCTCGCGCATGGTGGTAGAGACGCATACATCGGTCGTGACGCCCGCAATGACGAGGTTCTTGATGTTTTTGTTGCGAAGGAGGAGCTCAAAGTCGGTGTATGTGAAAGCGCCGCGACCAGGCTTGTCAATGACTGGTTCGCCTTGAATAGGGTACAGTTCATCTACAATATCGTGACCCATCTCGCCGCGGATAAGCAGACGACCCATAGGGCCTGGAGAGCCAATGCCGAGACCAGTAGCGTTGTTGCGCGAACGATATGCCTCGCGACTGGACAGAGTTGACAAATCCGCTCGGTGGCCTGTACGAGGATTTAGAAGGCAAGTTTGAAAGAAAAGATGAGATTGACTGCCGAGAGACAGACTTACCCTCACGAGTATGATACACTGGAAAACCGGCAGAGCGGAACGCTTGTAGTAGGTGCTGCAACTTAGGAATGATAGCTTGGGCGGGAGAGATATCATAGCCCTGATAATGCATGTATCCACCAATCGAACAGACTAGATATCATGATTAGATGCATGATCTTGATTTGACGGACTGAAAGTTCCTTAGACAGCAAACACTTACAGTCTTTTTGCATGTCAATAATGACCAGAGCAGTCGTGTACGGAGTGAAGGTACAGTCATGGGGCCAATCGTAGGGCGTGGCAGCTAATTGACCCTTGCGTACCTTGTGATGAGGCGGCTGTCGAGGTTTATCCACAATAGGTCCATGGTTATGAGTCGGATTCAGCACTGTCAAGCTCCAGATTCCCGGGGATCCAGCTGCGACGAGCATGAAAGGGCAGTCCATCAGTCGGGAAGTTCGGCGGCGTTTTCGGGTCTCTTCTGTAAGTCCATTCCGAGGCCGGTAATGACCACCACGATCACAGCGCAGCCACACCTTTGCAGTTCGACCGGGCTTCTTTTCTGTCGGAGTACTCGAGGACTTGACCACCACGTTATAGCCGTGGGCTTTGCCATGGCTCTGGACGGCAGTAAGTAGGGAGGCCCTAAAAAGAAGCTGATTAGCTTGGAAATGATCATGAATGGCTTGATCTTGCTGGTACTAACTTATCAGGGTATGTTCCTTCAGGTGGGGGAATCAATTGCATAGCAAGCTCAGGAATGTCCTGGAGATCGCTCGGCGCGTCCAAGTTCAGGTCAGATGGGTCCGCCATGACGACTAGGGTGGTTGGGCCACGATCCCAGAGTACGATCTGTCTGTCTAAACCAGTGTGAGCACGATTGTCACGTCGTCATCATCCTCGCGCACACCTCGATGTCGGTGTAGTGCGTGGAGATCTGGGTGGGAACTGAAGGAGTGTAAACAAGTGCGTGGCAGCAACCTCGACGATCTGCTGTCAATCCAAGAGGTGTCGTGCGTGGGCATAGCAACCCCAGATGGTGGCGGAAGGGAGAGATGCAGGAGGAATTCGAGGATTGTGCGTGGAGGAATCTGAGAGGGAATGAGAGAGGGAAGCCACTTACAGGAAGGCCAAAAGACCAGCTTAGAACACGATGAGACTACCCCAGATGGCCAGGGACAGCTCCGATGAATCCAGATCTCGCGGCTGATTAGAGTCACTTGCTATTTGGGGTCTAGCTGGTGGATCACCTCAGGCTGTAAGGCGACAAGGCCACAAGATAGTCAAGAGGCGGTGAGGGGAGAAACGAGGGAAACACATGACAGATGGGGGGCGGTGAAGAGACATCGGTCTATTCCTAATCCGGCATAGTGCCATGCTGGCCCCCCTGACGACCGCAACATCAACACTCCCTCAGCCGATCTAATCAATCCCGCTTTGCGACAACAACCACCTTCCACCGGAGAGTCTCGCCTCCGCCCTTTCACCCCTCCCAAACAAAGGAAAGGTAAGTCCAGACGGTGTCGCTTGGCTTTGCCTGCGGCCTATCTGCTTCTTTGCTCTCTCTCGCGGTGGAGGGTGCATCACCAACAACGCCCGTGAAACAACTCCCGATCGCCTGCGTCACCGCCTCGCCGAGGGGCTCTTATCAACAACGCACGGTTCTATATTTGCGCCAGCCACCACCACCCCATGAACCCGTAAGTTGATCGAAGCGGGTGATTGGAAGTGTGGTGCCTCCGACTCCAGATTCGCTCTGGTGATAGAATCATTTTTCTCACCGGTGGTCCCGCACACATTTGCTTTGCGGCCCACCCGGTGCCCAACGCGGGTGAAAGATGCCAGCCGCCGACGATTCCCCGTCCAAGGGGAAGAACGCGAACGGCGTGGAGGAGTACTCGATTGAGTACTACAAAGCCCAATATGAGTCGATTCAGGAGGAGCTGCACGATTTCCAGCTTTCCAGCACAGAGCTGGAGGCCGAGATGGAAAAGGAGATGGAAGATAAGGAGAAGCGCGAGCGACAGCTAAGGGAGAAAGTTGACAACCTGCGCTACGAGGTAGATGAGTGGAAGGTGAGTGAATTGACGTTGCCATGCATGCATCGTGAGATCTGGTGATGTGCGCAGAGACTGATCTTGGCGGCATATAGACCAAATACAAGCAGTCAAAGACCGAGGCGAACAATGCGCAAAACACCTTGCAGAAGGAGATCACCTCCCTACGCGATGCCAATCGTACTTTACAGTTGAAGCTGCGTGATATTGAAGTCGCCAATGACGATTACGAGCGACAAGCCCGGAACACTACCTCGTCCCTGGAGGACTTGGAATCCAAATACAACGTCGCTATCGAGCGTGGAGTGTTACTGGAAGAGGAGATCAGGAGTGGGGAACAGGAGCGCGAAGACTTGCGGATTGACAATCAGCGTCTGAGGGACGAACTCTCTGACCTCAAGGTTGAAGCCGAGATCGTCCAAGAGAAGTTACGACACACCGAGGGCCATGGGTTCCGTCGTCGCAAGCCAACACCCTTGTACCGCAGCCCGTCGACTCCACAGACCCTCGAGATTTTCGATCGGTCTCCTGGCGCGGCCACTTCGTCTCCCGTATTTGCAACCCCTCCAGCCAAGTCAACTTTGGCTTCTTCAACCGCAACTCCTCCCTCGCCGCCCATCTCGGAAGCCTCTACCAATTTCCGCAAGTCCATCAACGCTACTCCCACATTCCCTCGAACCAGGGCAACTGGCGCAGAACCAGTCAACTCACGGACCCTGCATAATGGCAGAACCCAGCCTGCTCGGCCTGCTCCTCACTCGCGCACTTCATCTCTCGCCTACAGTAACGGCGGCTTCAGCAATGGCGGTCGCTCTACCCCCTCCATGTCTTACTCTTCTCGCAATAGCCTGTCTAGGTCCACCACCTCCCGACCCTCCGGTCTTCCTAAATCTGGCTCACTATACCAAATCCGTGGACTTATTGGCAAGATGCAGAAGCTGGAAGAACGTGTCCAGTCTGCCCGGTCCCGTCTTCCAGCACCCAGTGAGACCTCTTCTCGGGGATCTCCCCACTCCCGTCAGGGTTCAGTGATCGGGGATAGCCCAATGCCATCCACTGTCACCGTGCGGAAAAGCTCCCGCAAGCGAATGAGTGGGAGTAGTTATGGCTCATCCGTTCGAGATAGCGAAGGCACCCCTTCTCATGTCCCTCAGAGCCGCCAATCCACTGGGGCTCGTACCGGTGACAGTCGACCGAGCAGCCGAACAAGCTTCTCCAGTCGGAGCTCGTTCAGCCAAAGTGTGCATTCCGGAGTGCCGATTGGTCGCCCTGAAAGTCAGCAGAGCCGCCCTGGTGCCAAGACGCCTCTCGGCCACTACTCAACCAACCCCACGACGGAAAGCCGCCGACCTCGGTCCTCCCTGAGCAACCACAATGGACAGACACCCTCTGTGGGAAGTATGTCCAATATCGATGAGGACAATGACATTTCTACACCGACTGTATCCCGTATTCCAAAGGACATGCGGCGACCCTCAGTCTCGGCCACGCCTATTGGAATCAAGAAACGGACCACTAGTGGCATGTCGGCTATTCCCACGCCCCGCAGCTTCAAGACGAGTATCGGGCCGGGAGTCATGCCTCCACCGCTGGAACGGAAGCAAAGTGACATCGGAGAGACCTATTAGAGTGCCTTTGAAGCTCGCTATCCTCAACACGCTCGCATGAGCGGAAATACGAGGAGTGCACATAGATCAGAGGCCACCCGTCTCTCCCCTCGATTTCGATTCTTTTTGCCTTCTATTTGCCTGGCATGTGATTTACATCTACCTCGTTTAGTCATTGACTCGTTGTTCTATTGCAGCCCACCTGGATTGTGGTCTGACGAGACCTCTTCTCCAACCACCCCGTGATTTCGCGTCGTTCTGTATAGGCCCATTTTTTTTTGTTTCTTCCTGGCGCTGATGCGGTGGTTCTTTGGGTCTCTCATCTCTCTATCTACATACATCTGGGGGCTTGACTTTTGGCTGTTTGTGCTAGATATCTGGCCTCCATCCCCCTTTTTGATACGGCCCCAGATAGACTCTGGGGCGTCCTAAGCTGTGTCTCAGCATCTTGTGTTTTACCCCCCTTTCTCTATTACTTTTTGTGTACGTCGCGAGGCGTTTGATAATACCCACGATGCTATGTCTTTGAATTGTGCTGTAGTGGATTTGTATCTACCTCTTTTGAGAGACCTTTCGAAGAATGTGTAGTGTAGGAGGCATACTCTATATTTGGTTAATCGGCGTACACAGAAGACTTGCTAGTATTTCAATAGAAAAATACCTAATGTGTCTACTTCTAAGGCTTCCTATGATAGGCATTGGCTCTAACCTTACAGCGCATAGAGACGATCGGTGCTTGTGATGGAGGATGGCGGGATATATATCTGGGTTGGGGCGGGAGAAGTCTCCCCAGCTAAACCCCATTGACAAAATGTGGAAGAGCCTCTCGACTTTGGAGTTATGTGGAGGAGGGGGGCTTGCATTTGTTGACGATACTGGAACAACCCAAAACTTAACTAATGTGGTGTATGAGGTACCAATAATACATATGTACAAAGGTGGCTATCGTGTAGCTCTATCGGCACTTCTGTTTCTACAATACTGCAGTGCAGGTGGGATTCCCGAGATTGGCAGTTGGCCTTCCCACGGTTCCCTGGTTCCCCCCTCTCTAGTTGGTCCGTGCAGACAAGCCCTCAACGTTTCGCCGGGAGAGGAGGAATACGACGTCATCGCTGAATTGGTCTTCGATCTGACTCTGTAGTCTGTACGTACTACGATTCTCCGGTGGTAAAAGTAAGGAGTAACTTTAAAGGATGAGGGCTGGATCGTGAAGATTTGTGTGGGGGGACTTTTACTAGAAAATTGATTGGGCGGATAGAGGAGCATAATATATTGGTTTGGTATTATTTTTCCACCGCAGATAAAGTACGGAGTTTAGATATATTGGCTTATATAAGTTGAGGAGTTTCCCTCTCTTGATCTGCCGACTTGCTGAGCCTCGTCCGGGACATAGATTGACAGTGTCAGATTGACCTTGACCCGATCGCACTCCGAGAGGGTCAGGTTATGGAAGCCAGAAGAATAAAGAAAGTCGCCGAGTCGGTGTCCGAGCTTGGTGGGGCGGGGATCGGAGGTTGGCTAGCCCAAGTTGGTTTTAGTTGGTGAGGTGTCAAGGTACTAGATGAAGTATCTGTTTGTAGTAGTAGAGTCTGGACGTATATATTGAATGGACGAGGAGAAGAAGAATTCAGGAGAAGATGCAGAATCCAAAAGAAAAAGGATTCGAATTCCACATGTCTGATTGGGCATCTCAAAGAAAATGGCGTGAAAAGGGTGGGACGTAGTGGTGGTGTTGCTGCCAGTGGAACCGGCCCAACAATCGGGGAGTTGGGGAAGAAGATGAAAGTTGTTGCGGGCAAAGGTGAGAATGGACATGGGAAGTACCCCACCATACTAATTACTATGGACTGGTACCTTCTGCCACCCCCCCGATTCCCGAGCCGGTGGGACTGCGCAAATCATCCCTCAGCATTTTTTTTGGCCCTGAGATTCTTTTTTCTACTTGGCCTCGTCCTTGACATCTTTTGTTCTCTTTTTCCTAAGTTCTTCCAATTCTCACTCGGGTCTTTTTTTTTTGCTGGTGGCCCCGGTAAGTCTAACATTGTTTCCTTCTTTACTGTTGGTTCCTGAACCTGTTCCTGAACCTGAACCTGAACCTGAATTTACTGTAACCCTCATCCCCGTCTGGTTTGTGTTTATCCGCAAACAACCAATCCCGAGCTGTCCGCATCGGGTGACGAAGCTGTCAATCTGCACATAAGCAGCAATTGGGTCATCCCCGACGGATCGCCTCGGGAATGAGGAAATGTGGATTCAGCCTTCAGCTTTCAGCATTCCGCTTTCAGTCAGGAAAAGACTTGCGCCTAGATCATTCAATGATCCCGTGAAGCTTTGCAAACTGACCTGATTTCTCTTTCGTATTTTGACAGATTGGAAAAAAAAGGAAAACGGAAATCCGTCTTCTCTTCTTTTCTCCTCCCTCCTCAACGCTTCTTCTTTTTCTCTCCGCCCGTAACGAAACCGCCGGGCATCTTTGGCACTTCCTCTTCGCCACTCCCTGTACATTACCGACATTACCCATTTTTTACTCTACATCAATTCTCCTTCCCAGCAGTGCTGTTTAATCTTTCGGAACATTGAGCCTCTTACCTCCGCCAATTCCAGCTCGGGTATCCTCTCATCAGCTCGAACCCGGACGGAGCTGCATCCTGATTCCCCCCCGCCACACACGCATTCTTCACACATACGCCATCATGGCTGTTCCCAACGGCAGTGCGCCCGTCAATGGCCACAACAGCTCCAATGCCGATAAATACAACCTCCCCTCACATTTCATCGGTGGTAACCACCTTGATGTAGCACCCCCCAGCTCGGTCAAGGACTTTGTTGCCAACCATGGCGGTCACTCCGTCATTACTTCGGTGAGTCTTCCCTGAACGCACAATCGAGAGAGGACGGGACAGAGAGAGGGAGAGAGATGCGGACGGATGACCATCCGTCGAGAACGCGAGTCGAAACAGATCGAGGGACGAGAGCACGGAAATGACTGACCAATCCTTCTCCCAATTAGGTCCTCATCGCCAACAACGGTATTGCTGCCGTCAAGGAGATCCGATCAGTGCGGAAATGGGCCTACGAGACCTTTGGCAATGAGCGTGCCATCCAGTTCACCGTCATGGCCACCCCGGAGGATCTGCGCGCCAATGCCGACTACATTCGCATGGCCGATCAATACGTCGAAGTCCCCGGTGGTACTAATAATAATAACTACGCCAACGTCGAGCTGATCGTCGATGTGGCCGAGCGCATGGACGTCCACGCCGTGTGGGCTGGTTGGGGTCACGCCTCCGAGAACCCTCGGTTACCCGAATCGCTTGCGGCGTCGCCCAAGAAGATCATTTTCATTGGACCCCCCGCCTCGGCCATGCGCTCTCTGGGCGACAAGATTTCTTCCACCATTGTCGCACAACATGCCGGTGTGCCCTGTATTCCCTGGTCCGGTACCGGTGTCGAGGAGGTGACGATCGATGACAAGGGCATTGTCACCGTTGAGGATGATGTCTACAGCCGTGGTTGCACACACTCGCCCCAAGAAGGTCTGGAGAAGGCTCGCGAGATTGGCTTCCCCGTCATGATCAAGGCCTCCGAAGGTGGTGGTGGTAAGGGTATTCGTAAGGTCGAGAACGAGGAGGACTTTGAATCTCTGTACAATGCCGCTGCCAACGAGATTCCTGGTTCGCCCATCTTCGTCATGAAGCTTGCTGGTAACGCCCGCCACTTGGAGGTCCAGCTGCTGGCTGATCAGTACGGTAACAACATCTCCCTCTTCGGTCGTGACTGTTCCGTCCAGCGTCGTCACCAGAAGATTATCGAGGAGGCCCCCGTCACTATCGCCAAGCCCATTACCTTCCAGGCCATGGAGAAGGCTGCCGTCAGCCTGGGTCGTCTGGTCGGTTACGTGTCTGCCGGTACCGTCGAGTATCTCTACTCCCACGCTGATGACAAGTTCTACTTCCTCGAGTTGAACCCCCGTCTCCAGGTCGAGCATCCCACCACCGAGATGGTCTCCGGTGTCAACTTGCCCGCCGCTCAGCTGCAGATTGCCATGGGTATCCCTCTGCATCAGATCCGTGACATTCGTTTGCTCTACGGTGTCGACCCCAACACCTCCTCCGAGATCGACTTTGACTTCTCGAGCGAGGAGAGCTTCAAGACCCAGCGCCGCCCCCAGCCCAAGGGCCACACCACCGCCTGCCGTATCACCTCTGAGGATCCCGGTGAGGGCTTCAAGCCTTCCAGCGGTACCATGCACGAGCTGAACTTCCGTTCTTCGTCCAACGTCTGGGGTTACTTCTCCGTCGGTACTGCCGGTGGTATTCACAGTTTCTCAGATAGCCAGTTTGGTCACATCTTCGCCTATGGTGAGAACCGTTCGGCTTCGCGGAAGCACATGGTTGTTGCGCTGAAGGAGCTGAGCATTCGTGGTGATTTCCGTACCACCGTTGAGTACCTGATCAAGCTGCTCGAGACTCCCGCTTTCGAGGACAACACCATCACCACCGGATGGTTGGACCAGCTGATCTCCAACAAGCTGACTGCGGAGCGCCCCGACCCCATTGTTGCTGTGATCTGTGGTGCCGTCACCAAGGCCCACCTGTCCAGCGAGGCTGGTATCGAGGAGTACCGCAAGGGTCTCGAGAAGGGTCAGGTCCCCTCCAAGGATGTCCTGAAGACCGTCTTCCCTGTGGACTTCATCTACGAGGGCTCTCGCTACAAGTTCACTGCCACCCGTGCCGGCTTGGACAGCTACCACCTGTTCATCAACGGCTCCAAGTGCTCGGTTGGTGTCCGTGCCTTGGCTGACGGTGGTCTGCTAATCCTGCTCGACGGTCGCAGTCACAACGTCTACTGGAAGGAGGAGGCTGCTGCTACTCGTCTGAGTGTGGATGGCAAGACCTGCCTTCTGGAGCAGGAGAACGACCCCACTCAGCTGCGCACTCCCTCTCCCGGTAAGCTGGTCAAGTTCACCGTCGAGAATGGCGAGCACGTTCGCGCTGGCCAGCCGTACGCCGAGGTTGAGGTCATGAAGATGTACATGCCTCTCATTGCCCAGGAGGACGGTATCGTGCAGCTGATCAAGCAGCCCGGAGCCACTCTCGAGGCTGGTGACATTCTCGGAATCCTCGCTCTGGATGACCCCTCGCGCGTCAAGCACGCCCATCCCTTCACTGGCCAGCTGCCCGACATGGGTCCTCCCGTTGTTGTTGGTGCCAAGCCTCCTCAGCGCTTCGTTCTCCTCCACACCATTCTGGAGAACATCCTCCGTGGTTTCGATAACCAGGTCATCATGGGTGCCACCCTGAAGGAGTTGGTTGAGGTCCTCCGTAACCCCGAGCTGCCCTACGGCGAGTGGAATGCCCAGTCCTCGGCTCTGCACTCCCGCATGCCCCAGAAGCTCGACACCCAGCTCCAGACCATCGTTGACAAGGCCAAGGCCCGCAAGGCCGAGTTCCCTGCCAAGCAGCTCCAGAAGACTATTGTTCGCTTCATTGAGGAGAACGTCAACCCTGGCGATGCCGAGATCCTCAAGACCACTCTCCTGCCCCTGGTCCAGGTTATCAACAAGTACCTGGATGGCCTGAAGACCAACGAGTACAACGTGTTCATTGGCCTGCTCGAGCAGTACTACGAGGTTGAGAAGCTGTTCAGCACTGGTACTAAGCGGGACGAGGATGTGATCCTGAAGCTCCGTGAGGAGAACAAGGAGGACATTGTCCCCGTCATCCACACCGTTCTCTCTCACAGCCGCATTGGCTCCAAGAACAACTTGGTCCTTGCCATCCTGGACATGTACCGCCCCAACCAGCCCAACGTTGAGAACGTCGGCAAGCATTTCAAGACCATTCTCAAGAAGCTGACTGAGCTGGAGGCTCGCGCTGCGGCCAAGGTCACTCTCAAGGCCCGTGAGGTTCTCATCCAGTGTGCTTTGCCTTCCTTGGAGGAGCGCCTGTCCCAGATGGAGCACATCCTGCGCGCCTCTGTCGTCGAGTCCCGCTACGGCGAGACTGGCTGGGAGCACCGTGAGCCCGACTTCGGTGTCCTCAAGGAGGTTGTTGACTCCAAGTACACCGTCTTCGATGTGTTGCCTCGCTTCTTCATTCACACCGACCCCTGGGTTACTCTCGCTGCTCTCGAGGTCTACGTGCGCCGTGCCTACCGTGCCTACACCCTGAAGGGCATTGACTACACTGCCGGTGCCGAGTCTCCCATTCTCTCTTGGGACTTCACCCTCGGCAAGCTCGGCCAGCCTGAGTTCGGCTCTGTCGGCTCTACTCAGCCCTCCACCCCCAGCACCCCCACTGCTGAGGCCAGCAACCCCTTCAAGCGGATCAACTCCATCAGCGACATGTCCTACCTAGTCAACGACCCGTCCAGCGACCCCATTCGCAAGGGTGTTATCATTCCCATTCAGTATCTCGAGGATGCTGAGGAGTACCTGTCCAAGGCTCTGGAGGCCTTCCCTCGTGCCGGCTCCAAGACTAAGCGTCCTGGTGACAACGGTCTGATTGCCAACCTGGAGGGCAAGCGCCGCCCTGCCGCCAAGACGACCGAGAGCGACGAGCTCACCGGTGTCCTCAACATTGCTATCCGCGATATCGAGGACCAGGATGACTCTCAGATCGTGGGCCAGATGCAGAAGCTGCTTGCTGATGCCAAGGACGAGCTCCTGGCCCGCCGTGTCCGCCGTGTCACCTTCATCTGTGGCAAGAACGGTGTCTACCCCGGCTACTTCACCTTCCGTGGCCCCAGCTACGAGGAGGACGAGAGTATCCGTCACAACGAGCCTGCTCTGGCCTTCCAGCTGGAGCTGGGTCGTCTGTCCAAGTTCAAGATCAAGCCTGTCTTCACCGAGAACCGTAACATCCACGTTTACGAGGCTATCGGCAAGGGCCCTGAGAACGACAAGGCTGTTGACAAGCGTTACTTCGTCCGTGCTGTCGTGCGTCCCGGTCGTCTCCGTGATGATATCCCCACTGCGGAGTACCTCATCTCCGAGGCTGATCGCTTGATGAACGACATTCTGGATGCCCTGGAGATTATTGGCAACAACAACTCTGATCTCAACCACATCTTCATCAACTTCTCTCCTGTTTTCAACCTGCAGCCCATTGATGTCGAGCAGGCTCTTGCCGGCTTCCTGGACCGCTTCGGCCGCCGCCTGTGGCGCCTGCGTGTCACTGGTGCAGAGATTCGCATTCTGTGCACTGATCCCACCACCGGCATGCCCTACCCCCTGCGTGTCATCATCAGCAACACCTACGGTTTCATCATCCAGGTCGAGCTGTACATTGAGCGCAAGTCTGAGAAGGGCGAGTGGATCTTCCAGAGCATTGGTGGCACTACCAAGCTCGGCTCCATGCACATGCGTCCCGTTTCTACTCCTTACCCTACCAAGGAGTGGCTCCAGCCTAAGCGTTACAAGGCTCACCTTATGGGAACTCAGTACGTGTACGATTTCCCCGAGCTGTTCCGCCAGGCCTTCCAGAACAGCTGGACCAAGGCTGTCGAGAACATTCCCTCGCTCGCTTCGCAGCGCCCGCCCACTGGCGAGTGCATCGACTACAGCGAGCTGGTCCTGGATGACCTTGACAACCTGGTTGAGGTTTCCCGCGAGCCTGGTACCAACACCCACGGTATGGTCGGTTGGATCGTCACTGCCCGTACTCCCGAATACCCCCGCGGCCGTCGCTTCATCATCGTTGCCAACGATATCACCTTCCAGATTGGTTCGTTCGGTCCCCAGGAAGACAAGTTCTTCCACAAGTGCACTGAGCTCGCTCGCAAGCTGGGTATTCCCCGCATCTACCTGTCTGCCAACTCCGGTGCTCGCATCGGTATGGCCGACGAGCTGATCCCTTACTTCTCTGTTGCTTGGAACGACGCTGAGAAGCCTGAGGCTGGCTTCAAGTACCTGTACCTCACTCCTGAGGTCAAGAAGCGCTTCGATGCCAGCAAGAAGAAGGAGGTCATCACCGAGCTGATCCACGATGAGGGTGAGGAGCGCCACAAGATCACCACCGTCATTGGTGCCAAGGACGGTCTTGGTGTTGAGTGTCTGAAGGGCTCCGGTCTCATTGCCGGTGCTACTTCCAAGGCTTACGAGGACATCTTCACCATTACCCTGGTTACCTGCCGTTCCGTTGGTATCGGTGCCTACCTGGTCCGCCTTGGTCAGCGTGCCATTCAGGTCGAGGGTCAGCCCATCATCCTGACTGGTGCTCCTGCCATCAACAAGCTGCTCGGTCGCGAGGTGTACACCTCTAACCTGCAGCTCGGTGGTACTCAGATCATGTATAAGAACGGTGTCTCGCACATGACTGCCAACGACGACTTCGAGGGTGTTCAGAAGATTGTCGAGTGGATGGGCTTCGTCCCCGACAAGAAGGGTGCTCCCATCCCCATCCGCCCCTGGTCTGATGACTGGGACCGCGACATCGGCTACTTCCCTCCCGCCAAGCAAGCTTATGACCCTCGCTGGTTGATTGCCGGTAAGCAGGACGAGGAGGGCTTCCTCCCCGGTCTGTTCGACAAGGACTCCTTCGAGGAGGCCCTTGGTGGCTGGGCCCGCACTGTCGTCGTTGGTCGTGCTCGTCTCGGTGGTATCCCCATGGGTGTCATCGCTGTTGAGACTCGCGCCGTTGAGAACGTCACTCCCGCTGACCCTGCCAACCCCGACTCCATGGAGATGATCACCCAGGAGGCCGGTGGTGTCTGGTACCCCAACTCGGCGTACAAGACTGCCCAGGCTCTGCGCGACTTCAACCATGGTGAGCAGCTGCCCGTCATGATCCTGGCCAACTGGCGTGGTTTCTCCGGTGGTCAGCGCGACATGTACAACGAGGTCCTCAAGTACGGTTCGTACATTGTCGACGCCCTCGTCAAGTACGAGCAGCCCATCTTCGTGTACATTCCTCCCTTCGGTGAACTGCGCGGTGGATCCTGGGTCGTCATCGACCCCACCATCAACCCCGACCAGATGGAGATGTACGCCGACGAGGACGCCCGCGGTGGTGTCCTCGAGCCCGAGGGTATCGTCAACATCAAGTACCGCCGCGACAAGCAGCTGGACACCATGGCCCGCCTGGACGCCACCTACGGCGAGCTCCGCCGCTCCCTCGAGGACACCTCCCTGTCCAAGGACCAGCTGTCCGCCATCAAGGCCAAGATGGCCGCGCGCGAGGAGCAACTCCTCCCCGTGTACCTCCAGATCGCTCTGCAGTTCGCCGATCTCCACGATCGCGCCGGCCGCATGCAGGCCAAGAACACCATCCGCGCACCCCTGCGCTGGCAGAACGCCCGTCGCTTCTTCTACTGGCGTCTGCGCCGCCGTCTGAGCGAGGAGCTCATCGTCAAGCGCATGGTCGCCGCCTCTGCTTCCCCGTCTTCCCGCACTGGCGCCATCCCCTCGTCTACCGCCACCGCTGCCGAGACTACTCTTCCCCCCGCTGAGTCCCCCCGCGCCGAGCACCTGCGCACTCTGCATGCCTGGACTGGTATGCTGGATGACGAGCTCGAGCACGATGACCGCAAGGTTGCCATGTGGTACGAGGAGAACAAGAAGGCTGTTCAGGCTAAGGTTGAGTCTCTGCGGACTGAGGGCGTTGCTTCTGAGGTTGCGTCGCTGTTGATTGGTAATAAGGAGGGTGGTCTGCGTGGTGTGCAGCAGGTTCTTTCTATGTTGCCTGTTGAGGAGCGGGAGAGTGTTTTGAAGTATCTTGCTTCTGCTTAGGTGGGAGTTGAGATTTTGTTAGAGAGTGTGTGGAGAGGGAATTATAGATAAATCATGACTTGATGTGTTTTCTTTTTTTGTTGTTCTGGTTTGGTTTTTGTGCATGGTGTTTTTGTTTTGTGGCATGATTTTGTTTTATAATTACTTTTTGTTCTTTCCCATGAATACATTAATTGGGTCTTTAACTGTTTCTTCTCTCTTTTGTCTTGTAGCATAGCGTAGATCCCCTCCTTCCAACCGATCAGACTTGAGTATCATCCCTTAATACCTTCTCCCATATTCTAACTGACCCGCACACCTTGTAACAACCATCCTTCCCTACTTACGTCTTCCCCTTCCCATTCCCCTTCCTCTCCTTATACCCCTTAACAGCCTCCTTCGACGGCCGCTGACTACTATACGGCGCCCAATAAAAGTATCGATCCGCAACACCTTCATGGTTCCATTTCCGGCGGAGTTCGCGCTCGCGTGCGCGTACTTTTTTATGGTACGCTCTGTTTGCGCGTTTGCGGCGCCAGGAGGTAGATTTTTGCCGTTGAGGAAGTTTTTGAGCCAGGTGAACATCTTTTTTTTTTTTTTTTTTTTTTGGCTTAGACAAATATTACTGGTGGTGGTGGTTGTGGTGGAACCTTGTGTGGTTTCGTGGTTGGGTTGTAGTTTTTTGGTCGTTTCGGGCTTGGAGATGGGATGTATGAATTGTTGTTGGTTTGTGTATGCAGTAGATAGATAGATACTAGATCGTAGAAAGAATAACGTTTCTGGGTGACAGCGGCAATGTTTCGTTATTTCCAGATTCCCTTTGGGGGCGAAGAGGAAGTTGGAGTGGGCGGGGCTCGGGGCGCTGTTTAGGGGAAAGTGTTATACTTAGACTCATTATGAGTCGGGAGAATTGATAATTCGACGATGCACCAGTCTAGTTTAGCGTAGTAATGGTATTACTGTCTTCTACTTGAGATATCATTATCATAGTAGATATAACTTTTGCTAGTGGTGTTTTACTGTTCTCTCCGGTCGTAATCAGCGTTATAAGAGTATCGCCTTCTATATCCGGGTAACTTTCGGGCCTTGATTCTGTCTCGAGTCTAGGTTTATCGTGGACTACGCTATCTATGTTTGTATCTAAATCACACATATTAGTTTCGATGGAGGGCTCCGAAGATTCTGGTCTAGTAGAATTTCTATTATCGCGAGTATCTTACTCCTCTAGAGTTTAGAGGATTACTCGAACATTTCTATTAACTAATAGTTATTAGCGTACGTAAGTTGTTTTATAGAGGGAGTATCTCTCACTTTAGGAGATTTCCTCTTATAGGTAAGTTAAATCTTGAATTAGCTAAGCTCTAGCCTCTCGCTCTGTTTGTATATCTTCGGATTCGGGGGGCACCTAAAGTAGCTTTCGGAGCACGTCGGATGAGAGTGCATCGCGATCGCTTTCGCTTATTTCTAAAGCCCTACCCCGAAAAAATAAGCGGTATCGGCACTTGTCTAATAACTTAAACTGATCTTTAGAGATTAACTCTTGGATAAGATTCACCTAAGTAGGATAAATTCCGTTATAGTAATTATCACTAGCTATCCCCGTGATCTATGGACGAGGGGTGCTGAATAACCTATTTATCCTATCCTTAATCTTACTGCTAAAGAGAGGTATATAGAGATGCTTCGCGACGCTCCCGTTCTAATTAAGAATTTCTATGTACGAGTTTAATAACTTTAGAATCGGTTATAAATCATCGCGCGCTGACCTAATTTAGAGCAGCGGACTAGATACTTAAGGCAGAAAGAAGTCGATAGACTTAGCCGATTTAATTCTTATAGGGCGTTGGGCTATTTTAGCAGGATACGGGCTATGTAAAGGGCTGTAATGCAGGACAGGGGGCCTGTCAACTAGGTAAGGAGAAGAAGATGTGCACCAAATAGTAGTA